>JAAXOA010000191.1:0-30742 GCA_036561885.1 Salina celebensis | reverse complement strand
CAAGTAAAGTTGTTTAGTAATTTAAAACGAAACGGACTGGATGAACGTTGGTTTATAATGTGTTGACACTGACCAACTTTGTAAAATAACATTTCATTATAAGGATATGTAAGCATAATATTTTAAGATTTTTTTTTCATTTTCAACCGATTTTGGAACTGGAAAGAGTGTTGGCTTAGTAATTGTATTTAACTGTTTTTCTTTAGTAGAAAATGAGTCAACAAATTTGCAATGGATAAAGTTTTTGTTGTTCGCAATGGAAGGAACTGAAATGAATGTGACACCAAATGAAGAGCAATTTTTCGATAAAAAAATATTTTGTTTAGTCTTGAATATTGTCAGTCAAGTTTATACACATAATTTTCAGTAGTTTTATGTCAAACAAAACGTAAAATTTCAATGTACCAAAATTCTCTACTCGTTCACTCTAAAACGATAATTTTTGTCTGTTTGCATGTAAATAAAAAATAAAATGAGATAGTGCTAAATGTTTATGCAAGAAAAATATATATACAAAATTATATATTATCTTATCAAGAAATAATATGGAAGTTTTTGTCTTAGCAAAACAAAATGTTTGGACAAAAATAAAAATTGTTACTGAATTTATTCTGCGACTAGAAACTGGAAATTGAAAGTAGTAAGTAATGCGGTAAATAAAAACAAAAATGTGATGAAGGTTCAAAATGTATTGTTTGCTCATTTACGATACGAATTCTTGCCTGGAGAACTCCAGTTTGCAGCAAAGGATTTAGAAATCACTTCGGGCATTAACAAAAATGTTACTTTGGAAGTATCTTGTGACTGAAGCAACCTCATGGCTCAAGCTTCTGTCCTTTTTTGTCACATGGTATTGGCTAAGAAAAAGAAACAGGTTGGCTCGAACCAACAAAAATAGTTTGATGCCAACAGGAGAGAAAAAATACACGAGTAAACAAACACGATAACACGAATCATCTGTGAGCAGGGGAACGCGGCGCTTAGCACATTTGGTTTCCAGTGCAACCAGTAGTTTTACAAATTGTAAGTTTTGTACGCAAAACTAGAAAACACGTGGTTTGTGTTTAGGTCTAGCAGTTAACTAAACTTCAAAATGGTAAGTTATTGTATGCTGCTTGTGTTGACGTAGGAAATATTTAATTGGTACATTAACTTTTTTTTACAGATGGAATGAAATAACTTTGGCAAAGGCGCTTAATTAGAAAAGTTAAAATGGGAGAGTTTTTTAATTACCGTGCTGTGCGGGGGGACAATGTATTTGAACCAGTTAAGCAAATAGTTATTCTTTCCATAAAGAAAAATAACAGAGGTCCTGATGGATGTACTAGTGATTCGTGTGGTTGTAATCCCGAAGAGAGGGAGCAATTGGTGAGGGATTTTATTGGGGCCTTAGTAAAAGTAGGTCAATGCAGGAGGAAAATGTGTTACTATATGCTGAAACAGTTTTTGGAGCAGGAAGACTTTCAACTTAACTTTGAATGGATAGAGCTTGGGGAGGAGGCAGACACTACAGAGCCTGTAACATCTCCAGACCAACAAAATGTTCAATCGTCTACATCAGCAACTACTGTTTCTGTGGGAACCTCAAGGGAAGTTGAAAGAACGGAAATGGCATCGTCCAGTAGTGAAATTGTCGCCAGTGAAGAGCCCACTAATCCCCCAAATGAAGCGCAAGCTTCATCAAGCAACGGCTCAACGATCATTCGTTCAGGGTTTTGCACAAAAACTGTTAGAAGTGACTTCAAGCGTAAAGATAAAAACAAGAAGCCCAAACCCAGGAGATCAGATTGTGATGATAATGGACCTACTCCAGACGGTGACAATAATGGACCATCCCCGGATGCAGCTAACGCAATAGTGGAGTGCATTGACTTGTGTGATGACTCAGACCCTGATTGTATTTCATAAAACTTCACTTCCAACTTCAACAGATTCTGCCAGGGTTAGCAACCCTACGCAAAGTGATAACATCTACAACGAAACTCCTGTTCCACTAGGCGACTCGGCATCTTTTTCCGACATTGTTACAGATACGACATCTCAAGATAATAGATCCTGTGAACATTCTAATGATACTGTTCAAAATTCGCAAGGTACAGAAGCTGAAACATTCGCTGAATCAGTCTCTAGTGACACGGGCCCTGAGTTGCCACCAGCAACAAAAAACTCCATAACATTAAATGAATCATGCCTGCCTGTAGCAGCAATTGAGCTTCAGGTGCCGCCATCAAATCTGGAGAAAACGGCACAAGATTATAAGACTGGACACAGACGAGGAACAGGGCGTATTTTTTTCAGCGGACGAAAGCTTGACCTCAGAAGACACAACAATGGATACCCTGCAAAAAATCCCACATTCCGGTAGAACAAAGCACAATAGCAGGTTGGAGGACTCAGCATCAGTTGAAGGTGTTGTACATAATTTGCTCATAAGTACACAAGAAAATGTACCATCACAAGTGTCTTTACCGGAAACGGCGAGTCGAGATATCTTGCTGTCCACATCTTCAGATAATTCCCCGCCGAATGCTTCTGCAACTACGTTAGGTGTGGAAGTTCCGCAGCCAAACACAAATAGTCGTTCCGAAGACGTAGTTCCCGTTATAGATAAAACTCAAGGTTCACAGTCTGCGGAAGAAATTTCCCCCTCAAATGCGTCAACGACTGAACCTGAGACAAACAATGCGTCAAGATTGCCACTGACAACGGAAGAGAATTCCATGACACAAGATGTAAGTCCTGGTCCAGAGATCGATCAGGGTGCTTCAGCAATACTTAATGATATTCCCTCTGTAGAGGATTCAGGTCCCATGGCAACAACTAGTCAAGATACTCAAGTTGCAGGCCATACTTCTGCGACCGATCGCAGTGAAACTCTACAAAATGCCACTCCTGAAGATTTAGTGTCTGAATTGGATAGGCCAAGCGGTTCACCATTCTCTCAAGCAAGTACCATAAGTGCCGGAGAACTATTCCAGGATTCAATAGAAACTTTTCCAGTAACCGAGGGCATCGAGCCGCAAATGCATAGAACAGCAATATTTCCACAGATTGAGGGTAGTGCTAGATGCAGGCCAGTTATTAGATTTGAAAATATCTCACGTGTAGCTAAGTCCGATTTGCCCCCAGAACCGTCAGACCGAATAGAGCCTACAGCCGACACTAAAATGGAGAATGAAGATCCAGACACCGGACACCAACCTAATGAGACTCCAGCTTCAGCAGAACCTGCAAATGAGCCCAGGCCAGAACCAACAAGCACAGCCAGTACATCTTCATCTACTGATCGACAAGAGAGACCTGACTCGACTGCAAAAACCATCGCCAACGTGGTTGAGAATCAGACAAGTGAAACAACTCAACAAGATAGCACTGTTTCGGACGTTTCCTCTACAACTTCAAGTGAAGGGAGGACTCTGCGTTCTACTTCTAAATTAAGGAAGGCTTGTCCTGCATCAGTGAGGAAACAACGGGATGCCAAACAGAAAGCTGCAGAAACAAACATAGGCTCAGGGAGCCTAACGCCTAATGAAAAAGAAAAGTCGAAACGACAACGTTCACCTGCTACACCCACCCCAGAGGATGGGGTGAGACAAACTCGTGCGACTTCCCCACGCAAGAGAGCGAAAACAGTTGAAGGCAGTGAAAATCAGACTGTTACTACGGCAACGAAGGATAACTCTGTTAGCTCAGTTACGGAACCTGTTCCCTCAACTTCTGGAACCAATCAAGCTGAAGAATCCAACTCGGAGTCGAGCTCTTCTGATTCAGATGAATCTCAATATTCAGAATTCTCAACTTTATCTCATGTGCCATTGGAGAAGCGATTGGAGAAACGAAAGCGCAAAAAAGAAAAGAAGAAAGAAAGTGGAGGAAAAACTGCCTTCATGATGAATGCTTTGGAACGAAACAAATTGAAACGAAGAAAGAGGGACAGAGATCCTTTGTTGCTGAGTACATCCAAATCTGATTCTGACTTCAAAAGGCCTGCCGCAGCTTTAGACAAGGCCAGGGAAGCGTTGAAAATACCATTCAAGAAAATCCAACAGCAACAACAGGCGTCCAATTCACAGCCTAGCCAGGAAGCAAAATCTTACAAACAAAATAACGCGATCAAGGATTCATGCAAGGAACCAAGCACGTCATCCATTAATATCCCCCTCTCCAATAGAAAATCGTTGGAAGGGCCTGGCAAAAGTAACAAAGAATCGGGTTCCCAACAAGCTGCCAAGGACAACTCGGATGAGCTTGATGACGAGAACGGTTGGAGGGGAAGTCAAATGCCTTCTACCAAAGAAGCTCGGGAAATTAGCCAAGGTCTGTTTCGCTCACCGCCACAAGCTCAGCCTCAAAAGAACACAGCGGCGATTGAAAAGCAAGTACCAACAAAACCCAAGCAAGGATCGAGTGCCCCAGGGACATCCGCCCGTGCTAGATTATCACAACAAAGCTTCGATCCTAAGAATACTGCTATTGCTTTAAAGCCAAAGCCCGTCCCTGCTGTTAACAGACAAATCATTGAAGGCCAACTGAAAGCAGGTGGAAAGGTACAAGACAAAACTTCAAGGAGCGAAGACATTGTTGTACTGGAGGAGGATACAGGTGACATTGAAGAAATTGCCACGGTTCCAACCAGTAGCAAGCCGAGTACTAGTGATAAATCCAATCGTGAATCTAGAAAAGATAACCGTGGTCCCAATAAAGGAAGTAGCAACGATAAACCACGGCAAAACTCTCCACCACGGTCAAGTGGAAGCCTGCCACGAAATTCGTCTGCGAGACAGGAACCAAGGAGAACTATAGGAGTCCAGGATCCAGGGACAGGAGATATTCGTGTTATAAGACCGACTGAAGACAACAGCAGCAATACTAGCAATGACAAAATGTCTGGAACGTGGGTACGTGGTAGTTCGGCTAGTCGACACGACTCTGAGACATCCCGTCGACCAGATCGATCGTGTTCTCCAAATCGTAGAAGTTCCGGTGGGCATCGTCCACCATACTCTGGCGGCCCACCAAGACATCCAAATGGTCAACACCATCCACGCGGTCCACCAGGACCCCGTTTTGGCGGAAATGGACAGCCACCTCGCGTAAGGACAGTTTTCCATAGCTTGCTACTTCATTTCTACCGGTTTGCCTTTCTGCACGAATTGTGAATTGATCTAATTGCAAAGCATCCGAGAGGCGTACTAGTCCAGTCTTTGTTTACCAGCTTGCTTCCACTTGTTATGTAGTATTTTTTTCTATAGCGTTTTTTAAAAATTAAGTTAACCCTCTCATCTGCATGCAAAGGAAATCATCATTTGTGCAGACACCCAGTATTGTATATTATTTTACATTTTTCTCTTGTTTACTCGCTTTTTAACTACTATTTAGCTTCATTCAATTACAACTTTAACTCAACAAGGAAGATATCAAGGTCCTGGAAATAAACCTCGTTGTGAAATTCCACCAGAACAAATTTTTTTGGAATCGCCTTTACTTCCTACTCCTGTAATGGGCTTTCCTCCACCACATTCTCCTTTCCAAATACCCCCTCCCCCTCGGTTTCTTGGTAATTTCCCACCTCCATTTAGAGCTCCCACGTTTGCAGGGCCTCCTTCCTATGGAGGATATAACCCTATATATATGGAGGATACGTTTTGCAGATCAGACGCACTTCCCACTTTAATCATTAAGTTTCACAGATGTTTTGTTTATAGCTTTATTTTAAAAGGTTGTGTAAAAACCAAATATATATTTTATTTTCTGAGTTGCCAATGGCCATTTAGCTCTGCTTTAATTAAACATCTTCCGTTGCATGGCTTTCCTTGTCTGTCATTCCTATGTATCAAATTTCTAATTTTTTTCTTTACAATTCAATAACAGAAAATATTCATTATATGCCTTTTGTTTTTTATATTTAGTTTCACGTTCCACGTTGGAGTCGTCATCGCTAGAAGAACTAAACGAAAGCCTCGATCCGTTTCTTTGGAAAAATGAATAATCTTGGGAACTGGAAATGGGAACCCTGACCAATATATGCTGAAGACTTTTAAGATAATGTTTATTATCAAATAATGTATGAAGTTCAGAGAATAGAAGACTAGATGGAAAAATTTATATTACAAAACATAATACAAAATAGCAAGCCTTGTCAACAGATCTTACCCCTTGAAAATAGACGGATGTACCTTGTATCTTGATATTATCTAATTAACTCAGACAATGTTTAGTGACCATAATGTCGATGTTCGGTTGTTTGTGTTGAGATGAGGTTACATTTTCTGAATCTATTTCAAAAATTTGTATGAACAAGCAGTATTGTTGGTCATACAAACAAAACATAAATTTTATACTTTACTTACACTTTTGTTAACTTGGGCTCAAAATTTTATGAAAAAACTGTCTTTTACTGACAGTTATGTTAGATATTATTTCATTTTGTCATATTATATGTTTAGTTTATAATAATATTTTCAATGCAATTCTAATTGAAAAAATAAACTTGTATGGTAAACTGCACCAATCAATGCCAATCTGTTTCTTTCTACACATTCTCCATAATATGAACCAATCCATAGAAATGCTTGAAAAATATGTTTATCGACTTGAATTTTCATGTTTTAATACGCATCATTATTTTTCTTATTTATTCTTTTTCTTGAAAATTTTAAAATAAATAACAAAAAACAGGTTAACAAAAAATAGGCTTCAAGCTACTATTTTTTTGATGATTTCTCTTTCCAAAAATGGTTTCCTTACAAGAGATAGTAGCATTTTTTCATATATGCTATTCTTTTATAAATTACTAGCAACTATTTACAATATAACTATATTTTTTATGTACATGACATCGGTTTTTAAATACAAATAATATGTCAACAGGTTGCTGTTTATATTTGCTTCTTTGTAGTTATGTACTGCTACAAAAGTATTGCATCCTTTTTGACCTCTAACTACATTCAAGTGTATAACTTGCTGTTAAAGTTACTCTCATTTAACATACCAAAGCAAATTTGTCCTTGGTAGTATTGTTTTGGATCAAGACTCACACAGAGACACAGGTAACAGCAGTAATTAGATTTGTATCTTAAGACTATTTTACCCAAAAAAATAACAACAATCAATAATAGACTTAACATTGTTCCTTTCTTAAATGGTTTTCTTAAATTACAAGTTCCTAATGAGTTGTTTACACACCTTTATGCAATGTACAGTTATAATATATTCTAGGTTTAAAGTTGATACTCTTGGACAAGTTTAGTTTAAAAAAGGGATACTACTTCACATGAAAATTTGAAGATACCAAGTAAGATTAATGAAAGTATCTCATTCTTGGTCTGCATTTTTCTTTGGAAAGAACGAAACAAGAGTTAATACTAGTTGCTCTAGACTCGTATTTGATATAGTTTGATATATTTTTGACAATGTCTTCAAAGATTATTTATTCCATTTTCAACCGTTAGTAATAGAAAACAAAAACAGTAAAAATGTGAAAGTTGGTTGAAAATAGAGAAGGATGATACGTTTCTCAAGACAAGAAATTAAGACAAAACGTGACAAGAATGAACTATGAATGGAAAGATTCTTCAACTTAACATAAATGTTTTTACAGTAAATATTACAAACGCAGTAGAAATTCTTTTGTGTAAATGTCTACCAAAATAATCATTAAGACAACGAACCGTGAATCGTTTGGGTTTATCTCTTTCTTTCCATTTATTTTTGTCATTTCGTTGCTTGTTGATTGCTAAACACGAAATAAATTATTCTTGGGTTTTAAATTTTGTAGTTACCTCACTGGGATCAAACTAAAACATTACTATTCCCTAAAATATTATGTGCACCAAAAGAAAAACAAGTTACAGACAGAGTCTCAAGGATAATCTACAGTAAAAACACAGACTTTTCTCCACGCATAAGATTGTTTGATGGTTAAACTGATAACTAGACACACCAGTGGGATCAACAAGTGAGTTGTAGAAGTAAATCTTTTAATACTACAAAAGTACGAAACAGTACTGCTGGCAAATTTGTAATTAATTTTAAAATGATCATCAAAGCAGAATAGATGTTGATGAGTGTATGTCAGAAAGCTCACTAAATTTACACTTGAATTTTAAAATGATGATCAATCCCTACATTTTCCCTGCAAATTCCATAACATAGCACTTCTTTGGCCAGACTGCGAAGATAACTAAATCCGATTTTCTTTCAATAAATTTTCCATTGATACAGCTTGGTAGTTTCCGTATGTGGCTCCTGCTTGAAAGGTGTCAATGATGATGCAGGCCCAAGTTTGTCTACAGAATAAAATGAGAATGTTCGTTAATCTCCAACCCATTCAGTTCAAGGAAACTTCTCAAATCTCCTTTGTATATTGATATCAGATAAGATCAAATCGCTTTCATGGACAACAAGCTTCAACCCCGACTTTCACCAGTTCTCATTCCCGTTCAACTCTTCAAGTATCCAAGCCGCAATTAAGAGCTCAAAGATAATTCGAGACGAATTGGAAAGAAAATGGAATATAGAATGAAAAAGGGAAGCTTGTCATGATTTACTCGTTTGTTCGGATGAGTAAATCCTCAGATTCTGGAATATCCATCATCTATCCACTAGCGACTTAGTACAAGACAGGTTTTTTTAAACTTACCAGGGAAACATCGATCCAAATGGTGACAGATTTTCCAGCAATAGGCGACCGCACTCATAAAAAAGTCCTATGAATCGATAAAGAAATTTCATATTAGTCATACTTTTCAAAGATATTTATTTACTTGACTACTTATATAATGTAGATAAATAACACCACGTACCTCAACTAAAAGCCACCATCCCACCCGTCAACCCCATGGTCACCCGGCACTGGTACCTCCGTCTTTTTTATCTTTCAGAACTTCATACTGAAGGATCATCGGATTAGTTTCAATACTAAATTTTGCGGCCGTATCCCGTCTTACGACCTTGGTTGTAATCCGGCTAATAGCTTCACTAAACTGTTTCTACTTTCTACGAACTCAAAATCTTGGCAACTTTTTTTCTTCCAGTCAGCACAATTTTTAACGAATATTCTTAGGTTTCTCTTTGTTTCAAAGTAATTCACTCAGCTACATCTTGTTGTTACACGCATATTACATGCGTACAAGTGGGTGGGAACGGGACACTTTCAACAATAGTCACGTTTGCAAAAAAGATCAACTATGGTTTTTGTGAAAAATTACATCGAATAAACATAATTTGCTCCAAGAGAAGTTGTCATTTTTTCAATTGTGGCAGTTGTAGATGATGTCGAGTTTTGTTTTAAATATTTGGCATGGAAATAGTCAGAAGCAGACAACGTTTTACAACGAGTCTAATCCCACAAGCTTGCGAAGGTCGGCAGCGGCCAGCATCACAACATTATTCTTTGGCTGTCTTGACAAGATTGAAACAATCTCTGGATGATCCCTGCTTTTAGCAGATGGAACTGCCGGTGGTGGAGGCGGTGACGCGACCAAATGCCTTCCAAGATTCAACGGTTCATCGTCATTCAAATATTCCTCCTCTTCCTCCACATCGTCTTCCGCTGGAAGCTCGTTTCGGTAGAGTGCACTTGGATGAGATCGGCGGAACTGAGAGGACGACGAAGGGGAACAAGCTGGAGATGACGCTCTTGATACTTTAAGACTCAAAGGCATATCTTGCTCATCGTCTTCATCATCACTGACTCCCACAACTGGATATCTAGCCACAGGAGATCCACTTAAAATTTCAAGCAGTTTGGAATGCCGACCTGCCGGAGATACTGACGGTGGAGTAACGGTTGTTGTTGAGACCAAGGGCGACAGTGGTGCAGAGTAACGCCTTTCTTGAGGTTCTGCCCTTAAGTTGAGTAGGGCTTCTTCCAACTGACTCCGCGACACTGGACCACTCCCTCCAGATGGAGGAGACGACAACAATTGATTTATAATTTGGCCTCCTTGGTTGCTCCTCGGGAGCGATGCGGGTTGAGACACTCGTCGTCCTGCAAACTGCGTGTCTTGTTCTTTCACTCCTTTGCAACTTGTTCGCATATGAGCCAACAGGTTATCACTTCGTTTGAAAGCATGAGAACAGAATCGGCAAACGTACCGCTTAATATGACTGTGTGTCTTCACATGACGATTCAAAAGCGGAAGCTTTTTGAATCGGAGATCGCACAAGGAGCATTTGTAAGGACGTTCGTCGTTCATGTTGATAACTACGTTGAGTCTGTTTCCGGACAATCTTCCCCCATTTTGAACTTGTCTCGCCGGAGTTCCCTGAGATGACGACGAGGGCTCAAAAGGTGATCTTCCTTTCTGTAGTAAACTCGCTAAAATGTTGTTCTTTGGTGGAGAAAAGTCACGACGACTGTCTGCCCTCACTTCCTCCACTTTGGCGTTTTCATTGAGACCATATTCAAGTCTTCGTCGTTTCACCATTTGATCCTCTGGCATGGTAAGTAAATCCCTGAGTTTGGCATAAGGACCGTCATAAACGGCTTCATTGTTGTTGTCATCATTTTGTCTATTTGGCGATGTGTTATTCCTTAATATTCGTTCTAGTATTTCCGATCTCCCCCTTGGTGGTGTCGATGACTCTACACAAGTTGTGGACACGGTGGGCGAAGAAGGTGCCAAGGAAATTGGAACACTACTTCTTTTCTGTACCCTAACTTTCCTCTTCACAATATTTCCAATCGCGGTTTCCAACCGACTACATTTATTTTTGAATCCTGAGGTTGTTGACGTTGGAATGTTGTCATCTGTCGAGTCTCCCCAACAACTAGAACCCGAACTTCCGCTCGAACTTCTTGTCTCATCATCACTAATTGACTCATCTTCTCCCCCACTCAAATTACTACTGTCCACCATCCACGGACTCTCCGAAGACGAAGACCTACTACGACTTTGGCTAGTTTCTCCTTCCGACTCATCCTCCGCACTTCTTCTCCTCCTCAACAACTTCACTCTACTTGTAAGTCTCATCAGTCTCCCTCTGTCCATCTCGCTATTTTTATCACTCTCTCCCTCCATCTCCATAATTTGCATTTCCTCCGAATTCCTAGGCTTAAACGACTTAGGAGCTGTTAACAATCCATACAAAATAGGAAACTCCTCACAAGGTTCCATATTATCTCCAGCTCCGTCACCACTCCTCCTTCTTCCTTTCCTCTTTTCGATCATTTCCACAGGCTCACGTTTAATTACAACTTTATTCTCAATCAAAACTTCCATTTTTTTTACTTCTCCCCGACTAGTTTCACTTGGCTTGATTAAACTTTCCTTTAATCCAGGCCAAACACAAAATCTTTAATTTAATTTTTTCTCACTTTGCTTTATCTTTCTATGTTCACTCGAATCACTTTCATATTTTCTCTCCAGCCACTTGTTGACAACATTTCACTCTCGAATTACGTTTTTTCTCATATCCGTTTCAATTCAAAACCAACTTCCGCTCTAAAAGCTCACTTTTTATTCAAACTCGAATTTATTTGTTTGTTTTATTTCAACTGTAAAAGCACAAGTTTTAAAAACTGTAGCAAGTCATGAGCTCTCGAGAGCGCACACAGACGTGTTCACCGACGCACTGCTGAACAGTCAATGCCAGAGCAACTACACTTGACTTGCTGTTGAGCTCCACTCTGGCTTCTATCCTGCTTGGGCAGAGCTCTCTCGCTACGTATTTGAAGAACGTGTGTGTGTATTATAATGCTTCCTTGTCTTTGTCAAAGGTCACTGGTAAGGTCAACCTGCTATTTTTTTGTATGGCAACCTCTCTGAAATATATATAAAAAAAGATTAAAATGACGTGTTTATCCACTTGTTTTTTGGAACTGATTCTACAAAAAAAAAATATATATTAATGCCAACATTAGATGGAATCATAACCTATCCCATGGCTAATATATACCAAGCAGCATCGTCATATGCTAAACTACTTCCCATTTCATGAATGGTTAAAATTTTAACAAGGCTTTCCGCCTAAAACTTCCTTCCTATAAAAGGCAATATTGTATTGTAGTCCTATTAAGAATCACTTACAGCAAAAATCCGGAATGTCTTCAGTTGGTTTTTTTATATACAGACTCCGAAAGAAAATGTTTTATAACAGAAATCACAAATATGCACACAGTTTCCACTTGAAAATGTTTTTTGTTTAAAAAAATAACAGTTTGATGATATGCTGTGTATCAGTGTATAGCACGTTTTAATATGTTTCAGTTCATCAAAGTCCTTGAGACTTTGGCTCTTATTGTGCATGCGAAGCACATGTAGAAAAATACTAAAAAAACGCCTGCTCTGGCTTGGAATGGGTTTTAGCTGTGAATAACAGAGCCACACGCAAGCCACACAAAACGATGCTTTTGCATCAGCAGTCAACGCGATACTGAGATGGATCTGGCTAAGTTTAACTTGTACATTGCGAGTTTAGGTACGCAACTGTGTATAAAGGAGTATTAGCGTCAGTAGGAAAAATCCAACTTGAAACTTTGCTAAAAGCTGGTTTCATACCAATAGCTACAGAATATGCAGTGTGAAGCTGAAGAAAAACCTAGCCACAAAAACCGGCTGCATTATCTTCTTCACGTATAAGTCCACACACAAGTGCAAGTGGTAATACTCGTGGTATATTAAAACCATCGTCATTGACGAAAGTCAACAGATTTTTTTTCCATTCATCGTAGTAATATAGTTTGTGTGGTGGTAAAGGATGAGGCTTAATCTCTTCATAGTTCACATTGTTGCATTGCGTTTGCGATAAGGAAACTAAAAGTTAAATGCAACAATGCACATGAAGCTTTTTAAAACAGATTTTTCTTTCAACGACAAAAACCTACAAACCTACAATTCTTCTTTTTCCTTTGCGTACACAATTTTCTCTTTCGTTTTCAGTTTATAATGAGAAAACTCTATAAAATATGACTTTGCAAAAAATGTATTGCTTTAAAGAAGCAAAGATGCACTAACGGAACCAGTGCACTTGAGAGGATTTTTGCGCTCTCGTTCTTGCACCCTTTCATTTTGTAAATGATGGTCTATTAATTTGTATACGGTAGGGATGTCTGCTTGTTATAAACACTGGCCTAGCACAACACATATTTTTTTACAGTACTACCAACTACCCATTTCATAGTCTTTTCTATAGACTTTGTTACTCCTCAAGTGAGAGTAAACCAGGCCAAGTGAAATCTTCAACCGTATTTTTTATACTGTTGCACGGCATATGAAATGAAAAGTGAATCTGGTTATCATACAAACAAGCTATCATTTTATATCTATTTTTTAATTGAAAAATGTAAAAAGTAAAAACTTTTACTTTAGCTGCATATTTTACAAAAAGCGAAACTAGACAATTTTTTGCAGGTCTGAAAAATCAGACCAATTAATTAATTTTTGACATCCATAAATAGCCATTTTAATCTCTCACAATGAAGCAATCCATGAAAAAATATAGGTGAGAATCATCATGATGATCATCACCTCTAACTGTTTTCTGGTGATGATCACGTTTGAGAAAAGGGAGCAAGTGCAATGAAAGTGAAGTTGGTTGACTAATACAGAGAAGGAGTGCATTTGCAGTTGATGATGACGATTAAGGCTTGCACACAACAGAGCACTATTCACCAGCCCCCAAAAACGAATACAATGGCAGATTTAGGTAATCACTGTGTGTTCTCTACTGCTTCTTCCGCGTGACGTGACCTAATAACATCAAATCACCAAAAATGTACAAACACATTGTTACAAGGAAAGATGCAAGTTAGCTGCCTAAGTAAATACAAATATAGATTGCTATTGCCACATCATCATCAAGGATTGCATGCAATAATGATAGCAAAATGTAGGTATGATACATATATTTTTAACTCTGCTTGTCTTCATATAAATAAATTTTTGATGAGCAGCAGGATTCTCTTGCAAGAAATGCCCTGATTTTCTTCCCTTACACTCGCTCTGTATAAAATGTACCGCAACAATTTAAGTCGTCGTGACTAAGTTGACACAGATGACATACTAAAAATACATGTTTACACACATAGCGGTTGAACTTTGCCATTGTTGTCCGCATACCTGTGGTAGCTTCCCAAAATATAAAATGCATCCATACATGTTTTTTGCCTTTTAACCCAATTAACATTTTGGGTAATAATCTTGTTTGCAGTTTAAAATGCAATAATTTTTATGACTCAACTAAGACCTATTTAGGATTTGTCTTTTGCTTAAGACTTTGATCCAATTTCGTAAACGTGATGAAANATAATTTTTATGACTCAACTAAGACCTATTTAGGATTTGTCTTTTGCTTAAGACTTTGATCCAATTTCGTAAACGTGATGAAATGGGCGTGACCAATGTTTTGATAGGAATCATTATTCAAATTGAGTGATATACCAAAAAAAGGATAAATATTGTCGTGTGCTTGTAAGATAAGCTTCCTTGTGATCTCAATTCAGAGATTTTTTTTATATTCATTGTAGGTGTACGCAGGGGCAACTGACCGACTTATTTTTTCCTTTGAGGTTTTTCTCATATTCATAAACTGTATGGAATGGTAGAGTCAAAAAACTCGGAGATTACAAACTTTTCCTTGTTTACTAAACAGTTTCTTGGTCCTATT
The DNA here is from genome assembly GCA_036561885.1 of Salina celebensis. NCBI lineage: Eukaryota > Metazoa > Arthropoda > Collembola > Entomobryomorpha > Paronellidae > Salina > Salina celebensis. The sequence goes on along the minus strand of JAAXOA010000191.1, from coordinate 16,132 downwards.
TAGTTTGGTGCCAGGTCCCTCCAGGAAACGGTAAGAAAACTACTAGGCCATGAATAATAAATGAAGAAAAGCGCTACCGTTTTTACTCCCCGCATACATTACTGTATATAAAAGTCATGGCAATTTGTCCCTTCTGTTATCCTAGATTCCGGCTAGCTTGTCTAGAAACACGACGGATGACACATGAGAGCATTGAACACAATAACTATCCACCTACATACCTACTTTTTTCCCGTGAACACAAAAAAAATGCGAACAAAAAGGAAAAGTGGAAGGATGATCAGGACAAAAATGTGGACCATTTAATACCGAAAAGGCCCACATAAGACAATTTTTTTTTCAAGGAATGTTTCTGTTCCAAAACTTGTTTTTTCTTCTTCCTGTTTAAGACCATGTGCTCAGTAGAGCACACACACAATCATGCATCATTTTTATGTAACAGTACATATCTACCAGTAGATTATAAAGTGTTACACTTTTTTTTTGGTAGGAGATCGCTTCGCAGCCTACTTATAAACTTGGAACAAGACAAACGGAGTTTGACACAGAAACCTCTCTATCGGGCATTGCCCGACTATGTCCTCAAAAACATAGCATACATCCTCCCTTTATCGCTCCTCATTTTAAGTATACTACACAGTCTGGATATAAAAGTCTTTTTGCAATACAAAACCTTCTTCTACCAGTTTTTATGTTCCATACACACACGTGAGTAAAAATCCCACACCATCATCATTCTGTAGTTAGCGTTTTTGTATTTGCTTGTCAGTGCAAAAATGGTACAGTGTGCATGGCGTATGTATGTTCCACTCTGATATAGGTATTCAGCACAAACCAAAAATACAAGCGGAGCTTTGTGTCGAGTCCAGAGCGAGCAGAAGAACCACCAACAACAGAGTTCTTTGCACTTTTGTCCTGGCTGCCTTGACACAGTATTATACCACAGCTAAAACTACTTTTTTTGCTAAAAACATTCTATAGACTAACCATATGGAACACAATTTTCTGGTCCGGCGTTTTTTTTTCAAACAATTTCAATTTTTTCCCACTCACATACAAAAGGTATCACTATCATCGTCTCAGTTTCAGATTTTTTATAGAATAAAAAGATAAAACAGGGAGTTTATTCTAGTGCGTCCTCAAATCTGCCTGATCTGGCACATAGGTACTTAGCACCCAATCTTTTCCCCATTAAAAATGGAAAGTAGAATTGAGATCAGGCCTGGGAGAAGGAGCACACACGGGTCTCTATAGACCCTTCATTACCCTACAAAAATGATGTCACTCGTTTTTCCAGAGTGTGTCATCATCCCTTATTCTGCTCCTTCCCTGATGACCCTTTACGGTGTTTTTCCCCGTATCCAGTTCACAGCCCTTAATAGCTGCCTTACATAATGCCTTTCTTTGCCATAGTTCCATTTCCTCCTCCACCTATGACAACACAGACTCCATTCACTTTTAGCTCACCATCCCTATATTTTCCCTTTCATTTCCTACTCACAGGGCACTCTGTCTGATAACATGCCGTCATCATCATCACCTCTCTTACGCAAGTCAAGGCCCTCTTTTACCTTCCTCATTCTTTATATATTTCTACCGCGAGCAATGCCCACAAAAAAACAGCGAAAATGAATAATAGCCCGTCATCATCATCACACTGGTCACCACCAACGGCCGTAGAAACAAGCTATTATGTAACTACACATATTATTTAGGAAGCATACACCACACACAGGCTTGCAGCAACCTATGCTAAAGGTATTACACAACCTGTAACATACTTGAGACTTGCTTCATTTCAATCGTGTAAAAAAGTTTTTTTTATGCAACCATGTGCTATGTCCCCTATAATAATTTTTTAGTATGAATCATACCAAGTAGTATGCATCTTTCCTAAAGTATGCACGTTAAAGCAGAAAAAACGGCAGCAGCTGGTGTTACTATGAATGACAAGAATTGGGTCAGTCTACTGGCTCGGTGCACAAGGAAAAAATACTAAGACCAAAACAGCTTTCTTCTCTTTAGTATTGCTTGTTTAGTAAAATGCAGGCCAGGTCAATCTCCGGCCTGGAATGAAATCTTGCGAGAGACAGAAACAAACTAGAAAAACGGATGGATGATATGCGCCCAAAACCACATAGAATATAATGATGTCCGGTGGCTTCATTTTTTTCCACGTAGACATTAGTGGAACAGGGTCCACATAGCAAAGTCAATATATATTTGAAGACCTACTTAATATATTTTTTCAATGATTAGCATGTTGGAAAGTAACCTCGTTCCAGATAAAAAAAGATGGTAAGCAAACAAGCTTAATGGGCCTGAAAACCACACATTTTCACTATTAATTACAACTAGTAATCTCTGTTTGGAGCTTTGCAACAAGTCAGTCAAGGAGGAGAATCTATTACAAGGAAAAAAATCAATAGAGCAAACAATTTGTTTCACTTTCTTTGAAGAATGTTTTTAAAAGCAGCCTGATTGAATGTTCTATCGTTTTGTATGCATGACTGCTCAACTTTTTTTCTCGGCCTATTGTCCTAATTATTCAATCGGAGTGAAAAGTAATTCTATTTGGTGTGACAAGCGCCTGAAAGTGTCATTTTAAATGGGAGGCATTCATGCATTCACCATGTAGGTACCTTAATTCATACTGCATGCGTTTCAACAATCAAAAAGACTTTGTCACTGTACTTTTTTAGGTTATGTTTCTCACGACAACTGCTCCTCCCCGTTTTCATTATTGTGACAGTTCCCTACTTTTCTCCACTAGTTTCAAATTAAACTTTCTCTGTAAAAAGTGTACCATGGAGTAAAGCGGACTTTGTAAATATTCAATGAAAATCATTTTTGGTTACTTTTTTTGTTTATCGCAAAGAGTAATTGAAATTTACTCCTTTTTTATTTTGTGTTTTCCTCGTGAGTGAACTCCTCATAAAAAACATTGATAAACGCGAATGAACTCTCGTACGCGTCGCCCTCGCAATAATTTTTTTGTCACATGTATGAACTGTGTGTGTATCAATAATCTCCTTATCAAATCCACGCTAAATACCATCGCTACATATTTTTGTATTGGTTTGCAAACTCCTGGCTTAAAGTATGCCTCTCTCTATGTGTTTTAGCGTAATAGCTATAGCTATATATGACACACTCCGCCAGCCTCAACAGTTTTTAAGCCATACACAGTTACTCAAACTCTGGTGGTGATCATTACTCTATCGCAATGATGATGGAGGAATGAACGAAAGTGTCAACGACCCGAATGTATTTCAATGACGTTCTTTTTTTCATACACAAACCAATATTGCATACGGCCACGACATGGAAAGAGCAAGAGCCGTGCAAAAATCGCTTTGTGCTGCACAGCTCTCTTTTGGAACCACTTTGGAACATGTGCTTCCTTGTAAATATCGCCAGCCGTCGACCTGCAATATTTTTTTTCAAGAAAAGCGTTCATTTTTTCTTAATCATGTCACCAGTCATCACCCTATCATAATGGAAATGTTTTTGGTGTGTGTGACAAGAGCTTTTTTGTCATGGCATGACATATGCTACTTAAAATCGGGGTTTTCTTGAAAGAAAAAAGAAGAACGTGAGCAGTTTGAGAACGTTCCATATTTTTTTTTTTTGCAAACCCAAGCTTCTTTTTTTCCACTTTTCTCTCCGTGAGTCTGGAGCATTGGCCGCTCATGAACTTTTGTTCTAATTTGTTATTATCATCAAAAGTTGCTGGTGACTCTGTGTAATAGGCAAAATCCAAGTCTCATGCAAAGTTTGAGCCCATTCGCCGAAAATAGTATATGGACCATATGAAAAACAGACACTTAGTTAGATCCTGCAATATCTTACTCATTGCAATGTATTCATCCGTATCTTATCTAAACCGCATGAATATGACTAATTATTACAAGGAAATTTCTACAACAGTTTTTGGGTTCATCTTTCGGAGTGTTGGTCGCTCTGCATCCTTCTAAACTAGATTAGCTGAGACTCAGTTTGCTCTACATTAACAATCGTGTCATTGTCCCATGAAAAGAATATTAGGATGTTTTCTTAACGAGAGAATTAAATTAAAGAAGGAGGGCTCTTTATTCTTTTTCATGATGCACATCTCACCAAATAAAAAGTCTTTGCTTCATGTGTCGATCTACATTTTATATGCGTTATCCGATAATACGTCAAAAAAGACTCCAAATTCAGTTGCCAGTGGGACGACACAAATGGCTATGAACTACTAAACCTCGTCTTTCTTTTAAATTGCTCCTTTCATTCTAAATTAATTTTCATCGGCCAGCCAAACTAGAGTTCATTAGCCACTTTTTTTAGTACTTAATCCTGTTTAAAAGCTGTGACACATGAGAGGACAACTCCATTACATTTTGCATATTTGTCATGTTGCACTTGCGAGTTTTGTTTTTTCTGTGCTATACTAAAATGATCTATTAGTCATTTCTGTGATTTTGTCTGCCTCCGATTCTCCACCCCAGTAGTAGCAAATTTAAACCCATGTTTTGAAACTATTTTTGCTTCCTTTCATTTTTTTTCTAGTCCTTGTACCACTCTATATCAATTACCTTTTTTTCACCAATTTGCACATGGATTAAATATGGAGGTCACTCAATTACTCGCTGAATTTGTCCTGGTGCTCTGCTACAATTTTTTATGTTATTTTAAGGAAATCACCACAAAAATACTTCTGCATAGGATAAAGCGCACACATATTTTTTCCGAGTAATTTATGATGACACCTAAATTGATAACATGATTGTGTTACTCCTCTCCACATTTTATTGTTCCCTGCTGTGCACATTTAAACGGCTGGCCTACTAGACTACTACACCATTTTTTAAGTATCTCTCCACTCTAGTCCTAGCTATAAGGCAAAAATCCTATTGATTCCTCAATTTATTTTTATGTGATATATTGCTTCATCGTCCTGCAAAATATATATCCTCTTAGTGAACTAACCGTTGTATAAAAAAACATACAGATTTATTCGTTGCTTCATACCTGTTGTACAGCCAGTCTTACAGCTTTTTTGTTCCTCGACATCAACAGGCCGCGGAATGAGTATAGCACACGCTGTACTTAACGTGGGTATAAGCCCAAGCGTGCAATAAAAATATTTCTATAGGTATTACAGGTAAACGCAAGCAGATTGCAACTCTATACTGAGTTGATATAGAGAGTGAATACGCGGATACACTGTAAACATGTGCTCTCCATTTTTGGCCCGCTAACCCATATTCCATCTCGGCATCTTCACTTGTTCATCTTTTTTCCTCTCGTTTCATCATCGAACAAGTAGAGTGGACGAAAAAAGAAGGAAACATTTTCAAAATATTCTGCATGTCATCCTCGTCATCATCATTAACGTTTTTGTTCTCAATCTCTCGACTGCTAATAATCTATTCATATATGTACATATCTTTCACAACTAATCTGGTATTTTTGCGTTGTTTTTTTAAACACGCTGCTAACTAGATCTGCAACATGGATTTTTAAATTTTCTTGTTTAAATCTATTTTGTATTTGTTTCCGTTTAAAAATAACTAATTTTTGACAAGCTAGACGGTTTGGTGGCAAACTCGATAAAATAAATATATACACAAAAACCAAGTTTTGATTTCATACATATTTTGAGTTTGACAATTAGCATGTATAAAAAAACTGGTAACATCAAACAACTTGTTAGATTGCTGCAGGCGCTCCGACCTGGCCTGGTATTAAAATATATATCAAGCTTTTTTGTCTTGTGATCATTTTTTTAAAAAGCCACATCCTACTCGTCAGACACGACGGCGGCTTAATGGGTTCTGAAAGAAGCACACGCGTGCCCACATGCTTTTTTCATATAGAAATAATAAAATGTGGAAAGGAGTTCATACCCTCATTAATTTCACTTTCTACGGAACTCTTTCAATTGAGACTCATCCCCCAATTCATTTGCGATTTTTTTTATTCAGGTAATACATACCCAAGTCGGCGCTTGTTAAAGAGGAAGCGTGTTAAAAACAGTTTTGTGTACGCACAAAAGGTGACACAGATATTTTTATGTTTTGGTCATTTTATTTTTTTCTGACAGTGACCACACAATCAGTAGGACGTTGCAGAAAATGTAAACAGTTTCCCAATCAATTTTGTTACCATTTACACGGTCTGGTTCACCATGCACATCAGAAGTGCTTTTGACGCAATATAAATGTATTAAGACATTTAAAATTAAAATTAAAAATCTTGCGTACATGAGTGGGTGCGCACACACCTTACAAAACGCGGTCCATTTAGTAGATAAGAAAATGAAAAAAACACACGCATATTTTAAAGTGGTTGCGTATCTGTAATTAAGAAAATGTTGCAGTTTCACTCTCGATATCATTGTCTCGAAAGAAAATTGTTGCACACACAACTTGTGAAGATTTCTTATCATTCTCAAGTGCATTTTTATCCTGATTTACTTCTTTTCTTTCTCTTGATAGGATTATTACTAGGTTAAAACCTTGTCAGAGTATGAAACTTGCATTAGTATGAAAAAAAATGATAATATAGCACGCGCTACTCATGTTTTGAACTAGACATGATCATGTCCCATTTAAACAATTTTATGATTGCAACAGTAATAAAACTGTTACTGGTGTGTGAGAAGCAGTTTAGCTATGCACTCATTCATTTGTTTAGCACACATCCTTTTCCTTTTAACGAGATCAAAATCTATGAAAAGTGAAACAAGAGCGTATTTTTTACACTCATAAATATATATGTGCTTTTGCTATGAATACAAAAGTAGCACAAATTAGAAAATATATTCCCATGAAACACAAACTTTTCTTGCATTGCCAATGTCTATTGTTGACTGGTGAGAAAAAACCTACTTTATCTCAAATGATACAGACACACAGCTGCATTTTGTTCATACCTCACAAGGTGTGCAGCAAGCTTCTTAATTGCTTTGACAAACACATGTTTTTAAAGAAGAATACAAAAAAATTGTCGTGTGTCCCTCGTGCAACCAGACGCACGCATCTTCCACTCAGTCTATTTATTGAACGATGATGATGATTAAATGTGCATACGCAATGCAATACCGCACTGCAATATCTACTGCCGCCTACAAACAAAATTATGTCAGCAACCTACTCTGCTATTTTTGTGTACAAAATTGTAGTGCATTGGGTATGCATTCATGTAGCTGTGTTAATCGTTCGTTTACCTGAGAAAAAAAATGCGCTGGTGTAACTTTTTGTTTGACACAATAACTTTGTCCTATTTTCTCGCACCACTTGAATAAATATGGCAAAAGATTGCATATATATTTTTTTCGAAATCTTTGATAGGTCAAACTCATAAAGCCATTTTACCTGGCCGTGTACCAACAAAAATTACGCAAGTTTTTCCTTCAGTTTTATCATAAGACTAAGTTTAAAATCAAGTTTAATGCGATCAATTATGTAAATAATATAAAAAAATGTTGCAAACCTATTAGCACGTTTAGCAATGACTTATTCTTGAAATAATACTTGCGTTGTCCCTTTTTATCAGACATAACAAAAATATGCCATCATATATTTTCCGAAACATTTTATATGCAATATAAAAAAATCTTTTGTTTCTCGCCAAGAAAATAAAATTCGTGGCAATTTAAAAGAGTTGCTATGAAACCTCAATATATTTTTATGAATACGTCAATTTTATTCTCAATTTGGCGTAAGTATGTCTGCAAAAGTGTCACTGTAGAAAACATTGTTGAGGTCACCAAGTTTACATCCTTATTAACGAGCCCTTCTTGGATTAGTTTTTAGCAAGGGCTTCTCGACAGGAAGTAGAGAAGAGAGTATAACAAGGTGAAATGTGAAATCGCTCCTATTATACCCATCGCTTTTTTTCTTGTTGTGATTTTAAGTTACCTTTTTAAAAACACGAACAAAAGGAAAAGTTGACCTAGCAAAAGACTATCATCATCGTGATCACTAGGCTGCCAAGGCGTAAGACAAGCCAAGGCAGCTAAATCTTGATCCTTTCTTTTTTTTCCTTGTTACTATGCGCGTAAAGCTTGTCTGTGTGCAAGAGAATTGCAGTCACTACATTTGCACGCTGCAGCAGCGCAGCCTTAAACGGAATTTTGTAGGCATATCGCAAGGGAAGCAAACCAAGCCATGACTGCCGGCTAAATCTTGTTTTAAAAGAAGAAACTACCTCGCTACCTGGTTTACAATGCACTCCTTTTGCACAAAAAAAAAGATAGTAATTCTTTTATGGCATCTTCTATGCAAGTTGTATTGAATCGAGGATGAAAATGTAAACAAGGAATCATGTCAATAACTTTCGTTTTCTTTTGACACAAAAAACTAATTGCTTTACTTGGTCACTTCCTTCAAAACTTTTTTTCCTGGTTCATCTTTTCATTTATGCTAATTAGACTTTTTAAACTCACTTGAATCTCTCACTGCCGGGGTTTCTTTGTTATAGATAATTTTTTGCAATGAGAAACATAATGCCACCAACTCCCAATCTTGGGTCTTTTGAGCTATACTTATGCGTAAACAAACACTGTTGTGTATCTATAAATAGATGTTGACAACAACTTAATTATTGCACCATGACCAACAAAACACTCGTTGATGTTGAAACTTTCATAATTTCAATTGTTTTTTTTACATAGCTCAGCTACAAAAAATCGGTTGCTTGAAAACTATTATCTTTCTGTTTGCAATATGACACCGTTTTTAAATGCTTCAACTGTAGCTTTTTTGCAAGTTTTCACAAAATACAGATCGCATTTTATGTGAAGCCAAAATTAAACCCAATTTTAACCAGTTGGTGAAGCGAAGATATTCTACTAATACACTTTGCTACGCATGTCCTGCTTATCGGCTAGTCGTTTTCATTTCTTTTTTTTCTAGCACACATGTCCATTTTTATTCTTCGTCCATGCTCTACTTTTCGTTTTTACCATATCATACTGCTGTTGCAACACACGTTTTATCTCCTCTCTGTTTATTTGTTTCTTGACGAAAAAAGACCCTGATAAATTATGAATAATCATTCACCTTGTCTATTTTATTTCAATCCACGAAAAAATACTAGAAACATCTCAAAATCCCAATTGCTTGCATACCGTCTTGCAAACTATTTTTTAATCATGCTCTCCATTGAAGCTTTATGTCCTTCCAAGTTTTTTTTCGCAAGTAAACTTGAGCAATTATGCATGAGCGTTGATATGGTAGGAATGCAAGGTGAAAACACGCCAAACAAAGAAACTATCGTGAATAACCCCTCTAGAGTGACTTTGTATCAGAGGTGACACCATAAATAAAAAGTGTCATTACGTAAATGAAACTTTTAGCCCGTAACAATACATGTTTTTATACCACGCCTATGAAACTTCCTTAAAAACTTCGTTTAAAATTTGTATTTTCTACGAAACATGTTTTCTTCCGTTTCTGTCCGCTTCCAAACACAAAATTCTTTGAAACAAAACCAATATTCCATCCGGTTTTCCAAAGCAGTTTTACGTAAATAGATGAACTTGGTTGTGTTACTCGCAAGCTAATCGCTGGTATGTTTATAAATAGGAATTACATTTTAACATGCACGCTATTAATTACGACCTCCGACTAGGACGAAGCTGTTTGAGTCAAGTTACATATTTTAACGTTCTTTTCATCTGTCTTGGTCTGTCCTCTGTGCCATCGTCAGTGTCATCGTTTCGCCACCAATGATCTCTAAACTCTCTACAGTTTACAATGTAGCACGTTGTTAAAGATGAAGAAAAAAAAAAGATGACAAGGACCCATCAAACGTTCGAGTACAATTGGCGGCAGCATCCAAAGTCAATTCATTGAGAGAGAGAAATGATACTTGATGTTGACGATGTAGTTGTAGTTTTAACACGGTTGCTTGCTCCCAAGTCAAAGAGTACATAAGAATAGACTAAAAAGTGGGTAAAGTGCCCAACCATTTGAGACTATAGCTGCAAGAATGTAACACAAGTCGACCAAGAAAAAAAGCCAAAGTCAGGCCAAGGCATCAACATCCTCTTCCTTTCCTTGCGTCTCTATCCTTTTTGTTTTACCACCATGAACGCTAAAGTCATCAATGCCTTAGCCTTTACCGTAAACCAACACCACCTACAAAAAGTAAATCTCAGCAGTGAGGTTTTTTTTATACAAATACCATTCGTTTGTTCACGCAAAACTTTTTGTGGGGATAACGCGCGTAGGCGTTTTGTTTTTTGAGTCAGCTCGCATTTGAAATCAAATTCTCCAAAATCCTAGTCGGGGAGTAATGGAACACCTACGCTGTTACAACACAGTTTCCGGTCAATAATGAAAATCCCAAGGATTCTACCTAAAAACCAAAATCTCTGTATAACTGGACAGAAAATGGGGTGTTTTTATGCTCTATCACCCTTCATTTTGACTTGCACAGGAAGCTGTATGTCATCCAACTTTTTGATTTCAACTACAGAATTAAAACTGGATCAATTTAACCCTATTTCCGTTCACAAGCAATAAAAAACGAAACAATATCTATGTTCACAGTGCAGTACAAACTAGACTTGTAACTGTTTTTAAAAAAAGGTTGTCTACCTTGGCTTCCTTTATTGTCTCTACCCCATCCTGCCGTTTCACCAGCATCCTGGAAAAAACAAAATAGCTGTATGCTGTATGCCCCACAGTCCACTCTGTTTCATATGAAAACCTCAAGAAAAACGCTGATGCCCATACAAGAAGAAAAAGTGAACGAAAAGTTTTCTTGACCTATATCTGACAGTGAGAGTTTTGGAATGCACGTTGTAAACAGCTTTTCTGTTTTTAATACCTACAAAACTGTATTCATCGCACAGCCGTCATTTTTATAGAAGCAACAATCCTCCCATTACACAAGACTCTCTCATTTCATTCACAGTTTTTATCGTTTTCTTTTTCTGCCTGACCCCAAAAAAATATATGGCTGTATTAGTGGCGTAACAAAACACCTCAGGATTCACTTTTACATTCAAAGCTCTCGTACGCGTTTTATGAATGCTTTTCTGTTCTCCACTTAACAAAAATCGGCAGACATATAGAAAAAACGCTACGTTTTTGTCCATCTGCAGCTTTTGAAAACAAATTAGAATTGGATCCATAATAGCGGTTGGAATATTTTTTAGCAAACATTTTTTCTCTATACAAAACTCCGTTTGAAACCTTGGCCCTATTTTTCTTCTTAACTAGTTCCAGGTGTTTCCGAATCTAGTCCCAATAGTATCATTTCTTTCTTTTGGAGGAAATTGACTGCCAAATAAAACGTGTCATCATCAACACTGGTAACCTTCTCAAATTAGGCACGTCGTCACCTCCACTGGACAAAATGTGGATGAGCAACAAAGCTTTTGATAACATTTTTCTTAGAGCTCATAACCGCCAATTTTCTCTCAAGACAGGCGCATAAATACACAAGGCCTACATATAACAATCCGCCCGTTGACCTTGCTAACATCCTTCCTTTCAAAGTTTCTGAGTGCTCTGAGTCATGCGAAACATCTCTATTCAAAAACTGAATCTATACACACATAGCCCTACTGTTCCCTTCGTTTTTAAAAAACATTTATCTCACTATTATACAAGTCTGTGTAAGACTGGTAAAAAAGGGACAGATGCTCACTCGGGGAAAAGGTTTTCAAGGTTGTTTCCAATTGAAAAAGGTAGCGCAGTTTTCAAAGGAAAAAACAGTTCCGTTATATATTTTTTTATACAACTGTCATTTAAACAGTTATTAAATATTTTGGTTAATAATAAAAAACGGTAAATATAATATAGAAAAAAGGTCTCTATAATGGATTTATGTATGTCAGCAAACTAACAGCAGCCCATCTGCCTGTTTTGACCTTGAATGATTCCTCGAGGAAAAATAAATTCCTTTGTGGATCGTTGAAAAGGGAAAATCGGTCCACCAGATCCAGAGAAGGAGACCAGGCCAGGGACAAGCTAACTTACTTATCGTTTCCAAAATTCTAGAGTCTTATGTAAAAAGTGTAAACAAAAGTGTGGGTTCACCAACTAGAAGACCATACAAAATAAAATATCTCTAGGATACTCAAAAACACAAGGTAAATATGTACACGAGGTTGATTTACAGATGGACATAACAAAAGATACCGGTACGCATAGTTGGAAAACTGTTACGAGAAAATTTGCTGCTCGCGAGCACGTGGAAAAGAAAAGCTTGAACATATTAATAGAAAGTAGGACAGATTGTTTGAAGTTTGTTATAATTATTGTTTCCACTGATTACTCTGCAGAATAGATCAAGTATTGAGGTCGCAAGCTTTTGAATGTAGTCATAATGATGGTATTGAAAAGTGGCATATTATCTATAACTTTAATCTTGTTCAGTAAACACAATTAGTTTGCATTTTGTATCTAAAAAGGACACATTTTATCGTAAAGGTCAACAGTCAATGGATCGCCTTCCTTTTAAGTCGACGAAAACAGAGAGTATTGGCAAGAGTAAAAATTAATTGGAAAGATGCTGAAAAGGGAAATAAAACATTTTGTTCAATTAGGTAACAATCATTGTACAACATAGTTTTATATGTATGCAACATAGTTTTATGCGCATGTAGCAAAGACCTCTTGTAGAGGACATTGAATGGCACGCGAGAAGAGGACATAATACCCTTTTCGCAGTCGATTACTGGCTGTGAATAGAATATAATTTTTGACAGGCCAAAGAAACTAATATAAAAGGAAGCTTGCTCAAGACCAAGCTTTGACTTAGCCTTTAGGCTTTAGGTCATCCTCTTTTTTTCGTCTTACGTTAGCAACCTTTTAGCCAAAATTGTAACATTGTTAGTAGCAGGAAATTGGTGAAAAAAAACATAGCCAAGTAAAGATCCTTACAAGAGTGTACCTTGTAAGGATGACGTATTTGAAGAGAACTAGACAAGAGATGACATGGTCCAAGAACGCAGCCTGTGCGTTTTGCGCGCACACAGCACATACTTTTAACATTCGTCTTCACACTGAGCGAGCGATGATGGCAAGGCCGAGGACACCAAATCTGCTGCCAGTTATGCACTCTCTATGCAATCAGATTGATGGTCAATCCATTTTTATTAATAGTTAACCATCAAACCACCAACCACATTTGTGAGCATACACCCAGCATCAAATAAACGATGTCCTCTGTGTCTCTGTGTACACAAGATACGCACTGACAATTGTGTCCATGGCAAGGAAAAATATGAGATTTATCTAGTTTAAATCCTTCAGCTGAGTGGTGACATCGGATTCATGTTCCATCCTCGCTGAATTAATCACGAACGGATAGAAAATACAAAAAGCTCCAATGGGCCAACCTTGCTCAGAAAAAAAAAACGTATCGCTAAGAGATATCCTAAGCGACATTTACTATGACGACCGCGCTCTTGGATGGTTTCATAAATGATAATATTAGTTAAGGAACAAGGAAGCACTATTGGACTAGAGGATTTTGTTGATAGCGAGTCAATGCAAAGTCCATGACGACGATGCGGAACGCCACGAGAGAAAGGACGCACCAGCCTTGTAGCTTTTCCGGCTCTGTTTAAAATAGTTTTGCGCAGCATAGACTGTTTAGCACGCTAATTGCCAATTGCCATCGGTCATTGCTTTGAAAGCCGATAATTTAATAAAGCAGCATAAAGATAACAGCTCTAATATAATTTCAAACAAGTTTTATATGAATTACAGGTCGTCCTCTAAAAAAGATTTTTTCTTTTAATACGCTTCAGGGATAAATACTACGCGAAATTATGTAAAAAAATCCGCAATACTTTTTGGCTTCGGAATGCACCGAATCAACACAAACCGGGTCCAATAAACTCTCTGTGCAGAACTGTGTAACTACGACCACGAGTTCGTTCACTCCGCCAGCATTTTTGCACACATTCAAGTTCAAAAAAATATATCCAGTAAGAAGCAAGCCTGCGTAGAGCATTGAAATAGAGTTTCACTCTCACGTGTTACGCTTCAGCATGGAATAATAATGGAATAGTAAATGTAGTCAACTTGTAGCCTTTTTTATACACTACAAGCACAGTCAACTTGAATGCTTAGCTTGCTTTTTATCCGTTCGTTCACCTTTCTGCAAAAAAATCATCATTTTTGTTTTGTATTTTCCTTGATGTTTTATTTTTGCGCGAAGCATGGTATGGCCACAATGAACCAACGTTCATTCTCCTTTTTGTCCTTTTTGCACTTCAAATTTTTATCGGCTGCGGGATAATTTTTCTTTGCTACAGATGTATAAAGAACGGTAGTTTTTGTTCTTTGTTGCATACACATCGTAACAGAGATGTTTTCGTCTGCTGTTATATAGAAACGGTTTTTTGTTACAAAGCCAAAAAGACAAGCAGTGAACAGGAAAATAACAATTATATTGACGAAAATATGTATGTTTGTCATGACAGCTGAAAATGGTTTTTCATCACCGTTACAAACCACACAAAAATGTTATTTAAGAAAAAGATAATTGCTCTATTTACGAGAAAAACAAATATATGCATCACGAGTTTAAGTAGTGGTGGCATTTGACCTGAAAGTTGAAAGTCGCATTAAAGACAGGATATTATTGGACTGTGGATAAATATGTGCACTATGGAAAACACATAAAAGTGACTACATTATTGGGCAATGATCTGCCCCAGAAAACAATTTTTACAAAACAGGAAGAAAGGTGCTATTATGCATAGCTATTAACAAAACTGCGATACTTAAGATTACAAAAGTGTTTAACACTTTGATACACACGTGTTAGCAAATAACAAATCCAATTGAGCTCACTTTGCTCTTTCAAAGATTTAGTCTACGTGATTTGGTTTTGACGGTTTCCCTCGATCGGCCTTCTCGTCTGATTCATGAAACTAATTTAGTTAGTTTGGCCATCTTTTGTTATTATTTTATTTCTTGGCCACGGCCATGGTCATGGCCATGGCCACCTCCAACACACATCCACATACCATGTATTTTTATTACACTACCGTGCATACTCACGTTAACTAACTTCCACGTAATTATCCCTCAGTCAGTGTATTCCATTAAGTTTGTACTCTACAACTCCACACACAGACTGAATCAACCGTTTGACAGCACGTTTCGTTTTTTATGTATAATATCCTTTTTGTGCACGAGGCAGATACAGTTATTCTGAAAGTAACCTTCCAATATCAATCACCTTTTTAGAGATGGCGAAATAATATTAAGTGTTTCGTCCTACACATGCTACTTAAATAGACTCAAGTGCTCTCTCGTGGTCAACACCTCAATGTTAAGGTTACATGATTTTTTTCATGATTTCCTTCCGATTCGACCGTGCATTTAATCATAATCATGTTACAACCTCATCTATATATTTTTACCTACTCTGGATAAAGTAAACTTGCTCTTTTTTTTATCTATGCTTTTTTGCAGCAATAGCAAAAATGGCTAGTTTTTTATGCATCTTCATATGACATTGTCCTTGCTCTTTTATCCTGTACACTGTACAGACCTGATTTGCTATACTGATATACACCCTCTTTGATGATTGACGAATTCTGTCTATTTTTAGCTTCGTCATTAATCGACTGGTGATGATGAGCATCAAGGTAGATTGGAAATACCTGTTGTTTTGGCGACCCTGTCGTTATAGGAAACGATTTTCATCAACCTCTCATGACTAACAAAACTGTAGCCATAATTAAACGTGAATGAAAGTAACTATCTTACAGTAGGTTTTTATGATTGATCGCTCTTTATTAATATTACAAGCGACAAAACGTTTCCAAGTTCTGAGTGGGTGCTTAAAAAGTTAACAAAACAATGAGTTTAAATTAACTCCAATAACGTACTCCAAAAAGGAACAGGCCGTCTACTTTTTTTCACCTAAAGAGAGACCTTGTACTTGAAAATGGATGCGGTATTGAAGCATGCTGCAGTAGTGAGTCACCTTTATCATTAGAACTTTATAGGCAAATGTTTGATGCTATTTTTCTCTATGTAATTGTCCTTAAAAAAAGATTGTGAAGGCATTTCCTGTCAGTGTCCCCGACCGGCAGGATTTTTGCAGGCAAGTCTACTACTACGGAAGCCAAAGCTGAACTTGCAGGAGAAGGTTAAGAAGAATG
>JAAXOA010000190.1:0-30764 GCA_036561885.1 Salina celebensis | reverse complement strand
TAGACGTAATCCGTTCGGTACGTGCTAAATACAGTATGTCTAACAAATGAGAATCAGGTTATATTATTTTAATTAATCCTGTCTATGTTATGAGACGTCTTCCAAACAGAAGACAATCTTTCAAACTTGCGTCTTCATATTTTCTTTGGCTTTGAAGAAGAGTCCATTGAAGCTGTATTTCGAAAGGGTGTAAATTAAAAGTACGCTTTGACGGGTAATAACCCGCCTTCTTTTTTTCAGTCATTATTCCAGAGTTAAGCTTGTAGAAAACAAGAAAATAGCTGTAGACTGAAAGTTGACTGAATTGTCTGTGGAAATGAATGAAAAAAAGACGCTATGCGGAGAAAATGAATGAGTCAGTGACAGAAGAAAGAGGGAGATAAATGAGATGAATGCACTAATTGAGAGGGAACCGATTTTCTACCTGTCAAGAGAGTAGCAAGAATAGTTCAAGTTTACGACACTAATTAATCTGTATTACGCACAGCATGTAACATAACGCCTTTTGTTCCCTGTACATTTTTATTTGATAGCGCCGCTCCCGCTAGAATCTCAAATTAATCACTGCTCTTCGCTCTTTTTTTGCACAAAATCATTAAAGTTGACTATTTTATGTTGTTTTCATGTTTCAGATCAAGATTTGGTTTCAAAACAGGAGAACAAAGTGGAAAAGAAAGTACACAAGTGAGCTGGAAGTAGCTGCACAACAGTACTACTCTGCGATGGGGCTTGTTAGCCCAAGACCTATGGTGTTGGGTGACAGACTCTGGTTATTCCCTAACGGGCCTTTTGTTCCTCCCACTCCTCTCAACTTACCGTTTTCCTCGGGTAGCTCTCCTGGTGGGGTATCTGCGCCAACTGGATCTGCACTGATTAGTAATCAAACCCAGTGTCATTCTATGCCTCATCATCATCCGCATCATCACCCGACTTTGTAACAAAAAAATATGTAGTCAGCAGAGCGTTGACATTTTAAAATTTTTGTTTTTTTAAACAAACAAAGAAAAAAGAAGATGTAACTAGTCCGTCCACGTTCAATTCTTCATGCTTTACAATGTAAATACTGAAAAAAAAAATGTTTTTGTATTGTATGCATTTTCTAGCTAAATTAAACTACGATTGTCGTTTTTTAGCTTAAAGTTGTCTCTTTAGAAGAGAATATCAATGACACTCTGCACTGACTTTGATTTGCACGTTCATTTTTAGCGTCATGAGCGTTTGAATCTTCTCACGTTTCATATCCATGCGTCACGACTTTTTCCCCCGGATGCATGTGTCACCGTCATATTCATTTTTTGGCATCGACGCTGAAAAAAGGTACAAATTTTCGTAGTCAAATTCGTCTCTATTTTAAAATTTATTCTTTTTTTTCAAACTTCAGCTTACTTTTTTTTCGCACTACATTTCATTGTCAACGATTTCTTATTGCTTGTTCTAAATTCTAACTTTGAAACTCGTGTTTGTAAGATTCTCTTTGAGAGAATTCAAAGCGAGGATGACGGGCGTTCCTGGGTAATTTTCGAAACAAAATCGTGACTTTCCACCGCAGCTGAAGGGAAACCGTGTCATTTTAAGAATAGTGGCCAGCTATAGTGTCAGCTTTCATAAAGGTATGATTTTTTTGATCAGAAGTTTTTACAAGTTAGGCAGTCGTGGAGCTTTGTATGTAATTTTGCACAATAACTTACAAAAACACATTCAGATATGAAATATATAAGCGCGTCTGTTACAAATAAGCGTAAGAAAATAACTTGGAAGCAATTTTGTAGTACATCCTTGTTATAACCTTTACTACATTACTACCTTTACAAATCAAACATGGTACTTGTAGAGAACACAAGGTCAATTTTGGTGATTGCGGAAGGAATCAATGGTAAATATGGTAATGCTGTATCTGCTAGATGAGTGCCTTCTAGAAATGCAAAGAATCTACCAGATTTTCTTGTTAGAAGCTGCAGTTGGCATCTACCGCAAATAATACAAACTTGTTCTATCGCGCGGCAGCTACTGCAACAAAGAAGTAAACTTTACTGCCACAGGAAGCCTGGCCTGACAACTTTAAAATCTATACTCATTGCACCGGATTTTACGAACGCAATAATTAGTTAACAATGCCGCGCGTTAAGTAAGAATGATGTGCTCTGGAATATTCAAATCATATGCATTGGCTTGGCACTGTTTTGTTAGCAAATAGACAATATGCTATGGAACACAGGGTGTTAGCAGGGTTTATGTAATTTGACAATGTTGAATGTTTGGAGCAATAGATTCTTACACGCGTTTCCATTGCGGGTGATCGCCTCAAATTTTATCGTGGTAAGAAGGGCCGTTATTTAGAGCTATAGTATGTGACTAATGAATCGTGTTTCAGATCAAGAATTGGTTTGAAAAGTGTTGATTTTATATTGTCGGATCCGAACTATTAATATGAAATGGTGGTGGTTAGGATTTTTTCGCTTTTCGCGCACAAGTACATTTCCAAATTTCCATCATTTCCTTCAGAGTTAGAGTTGAAACACATAAACAAATAACATCAATTTCTGGTACGCATTATGTAAATATTTATTAAGTTTAATTATACTTGACATTTGTACTCCAATACACATAAAAATTTCTAAAAAATATTACCAGCATAGGTATAATGACTGTCTCTTGCATGTGTGGCGTGTGGCAATCTCCTTCGTAAAAATACATGCAAATACGCAAGGATGTAACAAGAACAAAGTTCTAAGTTCTAGGTGTATAGCATCACCAGATGTAATTAATGTTGAACTATGATTTCATGATCCAAATAAGTTCATCTTCACCCCATCCGACATAAATGTGATTTTTTGCTTTATTTTTCTCTTTCATATTGACATCATAGGGTGAACCATATCAACAATAGCTTTTTCAAGGATATAGATGGTCGTCCTTGATTAAGATGTCTTTACGTGGTGCAAAATATCCACATTTGAACAACAAATACCACTTACGACTAGTAATACTGATTACAAAAGTTCTTTCCTCTTTTGCGGTAAAACCTGCTTTATCAAACCCGTACTTTGCAAACTTTCGTTCGCTTGCAATACCATATTGAAATGACACAAGAAGGGTTAATGTTTAAATATCAAAACTAATTAGAGCCTAACTGAAATCAGTTTCACACATTTGGCATACCTACTCACTCAGTGTGTATTGCATATCAACCAGGAGCAATCCCACATGCGCATTTTTACATTCTCCTGATATTGCTGACTTTGGACAACCAGTTGGTACAGATAACCCCCGCGATTAAAACAAACTTACTAGTTGGAAACCACCATAACTTTAATGAATGTTAATAGATCCAATCAATTAAGATAGCGCTTTGTGGAATGCATGACATCAGCCGTATATTTAGCCCGCTTCTCGCCATAACACTCTCCAGCTAGCACACTGCTTACGTTTATCCTTCCAGTTTTTTTATGGGAGAGGTCGGTCACTGAATGAGCTAATTTTACTACTTTCCTTACTCAACAACACCTTATCCTGCTAATTTGACCACGTCTTTGAAAAGATCCGAACACGTCGTGTGCAAAGAAGATAACCAAGTATAAAAACTGAATAGTATCTATTCACTGTAAAAAAAGACCAACGACACGCAGTCTGGATCGGACTAGTACAAAAATACAAAAGGATGCTTTCAAGAAAAAAATATAAACATATCTGTAAGAAAGCACTGAAAAAAAACTTAATATTATCCGGGACTGGACTGCTAACAAAAATAAATTACTATGAAAAATCACTTTGTCCCTGAATGAGTAATTATACCAGATAAAAGCTAAGTCAGTTAAAAATGGGAACAGCTTGGATTGAGATTCGTTGTTGGAAGGTTCCTACGTTGAGGAAATGACACAGGAGCAACCACTTCTGACGCGAATGTGTTCAAACCTCCAGCCTGATGCGGGATTAGTGAGGTCAGCAGCTCCAATGTCTTTTACTAAGGCGTAGCTGTATGAGTATTGTTGAACGCAGCGGGACCGGTCTCGAACACTTTCATCGACGTATTTACAAGGCTCCTCGAGGACTGTTGGGGCACATGAAATTTCATGGAATTGTTGCCGAAGGTCGTCAGTCTGGAAAAGCTCAACTTGGTGACCTAACGCATAAACAAAATTCAAATGTTATTTTCATTCAACTCTTCATGAATTTGTCTCAAAAGTTTATTAAACTTGAAGTTATCCTCTTTACCTGATTTGCTTCTCCCTGTCACGGGTTCTATGATTTCCTCGATTGTTGGACAGCAAGACTTTGATGATTCTCTTTCTTGAGATTGTGTTTTGGCAGGGTTAAAAAGAAGTCCATGGCCATGTCGTTTCCGTTTGATTCCTCCAGTAAACCTCCCACCTGACAAGGCCTCAGCTTGATAGTCAGGCATATCCACTTGAAGTTTCGACCTGTCCGTATAAAAAAAAATGTTTCCATTTAGTAACTTGTTCTCTAGTGCAAACCTGATTTATAAACTCATCCAGAGTGTCACCCCATGATTAGATGGTGGTTTCTTACATGAATAGTCCAAGTGGGATCACACCGTGTTGACTATCTCCACCATTTGACCTGGATGGATAAGCCATACAACACACCACGAAGCAAGCTCCAACCTTTAATCAAATTAACAAAAAACGAGATACGTCAAACGCCTGATTCCAGAAAATATTTCACAGTCCACCCCAAAATATGAAGCTATAAGTGCATAACGCTGATTACGCATTGCTAACTCACCAGTACAACCTGAAGACACCTGGCCATAATTGCTCTGGAAAAGTACATTTTGATTTTAAAATCTTAACAAACAATCCACCTTCAAAACAAGATTCACTAAGAAACTTTACTTCCGCAAAAACCGTTCTTTTTTTGTATACAACTTAAGAAAACTTTTGCTGACAAGACTGGAATATGTCTTTGTATAAATTGGCACACTACAATATTCTCTGTAGCAATCAATCAGCGACTGACTTGCAAAAGCGTCTTGAGCAGGGATTATAAACGTTCTCTGTAAAAAAAATTAACATACCTAATGGTGATCATTTTCCAACGAACTACTGCAACAACTATTCCTCATATGAATAATTTTTGCGGAGGTGGGACCTCATAGTCTGGCTAGTCAGGCATATCATGATCCTATCTGTACTATGTACCTTATCAAATGACCATTGTAATAGAGCTATAGCATCTCAGCCATACTTTGCGCACATATTCTGCGAAACGAGTTAAGTATAATAATTCATGTACCTATTAAAACATTAATGTGATCAGTGGCAATCCTCAAAGATGTAGAAAAAATGTTTACATACTTGGTACATTTTTTAACGACTGATCATGGCGCATATTCCCCAATTCATTCTGGACTGTATGACATATCATTATAACGGGGTATAACATCCAGTGCGAGTAATTCCACCTTCATTACATCATCATCAACTCAACATGTTATGGCTTTCGCGACAGACTAGCTGACTACTATCTCTACTTCTGCTATAATTTCGTTAACATACATTCATACTCAATGGGATGTTGGATGTTAGCTTCCAGTGATTTTTTTTTATTGAGACATGTGATCGGAAGAAAGGAAACCATGTGCGACTCATTCCGCAAGCGTGGTACGGAAGAAAACGGTGGCATCGTGGACGCAGTTACCGAATTCCAGCTATGGACGCACCTGTTACCTATATAGCTACCGATTTTTTTGTCGGGTTTTTACCACTTTTCAAAGAAAAATGATTAAAGATTTGAAAACTAATAAAATTATTGAGGGTGATAACCGATTGTAATAAAAAGGAGCGACAAAATTGCTTATGATATCATTTGCCTACGTAAAACACTACGTCAACTCGTAAAATAAAGTTGTAAAAAGTATAAAAATCGATGCGATTGCGTATTCGACAAGTTTCAAGATCGTATAAAACTTGTTGCTGTTTATCAGTGCAAATGTGACGTGAAAGGACTTCTTGATCATTTCATAAGAAAGTGTGACTTGCATTCAGTAGTAGCATTTTAATCAACACCTTGAGCTTGTAAGGGTACCACTCATGTACTTTGAACTTTGTCCACCTCCACATCCTGATTGACCATGGGAAGAAACGTTTGTCTCTCAATGGATCACTTCAGTCATAGAATATCCAACGAGTCCAGTTTATTGGCCTGGGCAAATCGTTTTTGCGTAAATTTTTTGTTGCCCACTACTCGCTAAATCTAATTCTTGTATTTCTACTATGAATCATCTAAATAGTCCAAACTAGGTTAGGAATTCTGAGAACGTAAACTTCCACAACGTAAATAAACATAAACTTCCTTCCTGAAACCTTCACTGAATCTTGCATAGACACATTCAGTGGGCTGATTATAGTGGTAATTAACTCATGCTGGTCATTCATTCTTTTGTCGTTTCATTCATCTCAAAATCTCAACGCTGAGACGTAATTTGTGAAGAATACTCATGTGACATGTAGCAGGTATTCACGATATCACGATGCAAGCTATAAATGGACTTTACATACAAGTCGGCCATCAGTGCATCTAATGACCGACGTGAGTCTTTGAATTAGAAGCGTCCATTTCACACCCAAACGTGTAATAATGCTGAAATGTTGCATTATAGTGATATAGTGTATATGATTATCGGTTCGTCACTTTTATACCTATTAGCACTAATCAGTCTTGATGTACGTGTACTGAAACACATACATTACATGAACAATTTCTTGACACATGATTAATGCAGTTTACCTAACAGCAAAACGAAAGCATTGCATTCTATGCAATGAATTCCAATCTGCTCATTATATATGGGTCATTTCTAAGTTTTAGCGAGTTACCTAGTTTGATATGAGGTTATTCGCACGTAGAATGCATACCGACGGCCGGGTGTGTGACATCTGTCACTTTAACCAAGTAAGCGTTAAGGAAGAGTGTAAAAGTGATGGTCACTGATCAGAGTTGAACGCACAACCTAACTGCAACGACTACATTATCTACAATGGGTTTTAATTGCTGAATTTCTGAAAACTACACCTTTTCTTGTGACTCATACAAAATTGCATATTGCCTTCGTTCATGTACGGTATCACTTTATAAGGCACACCGAATAGGATGACGACCTTTACAAACTGGTGTTATCGTGTAGGTCATCTTGAACATTTATGATTGTTTTTTTTATTTTTTATATTGCGTCAAGGAATACTTGGAAATATTATTGTAAAAAGCAAGAATTGAAAACCAAATCTACCTGGTCTGGGTTTTCTCAAATTCTTAAAAAAATTGTACGGGATACACAACACAACATTGAGTATAATATTTTTAATGGACGTGACGAAAAAAAAAACTTTTTATCTTGAAGCTACGGTAAAACCCGATAGATAATGCAAGCAGATTTCGTAGTAAAGCAACTGCGTATATTTTTATACGATTTTCATGATTTTCCTAATTACCTGTCAAAATCTCAGGTACTTTTGCAAAGTAGGTAAACTATGGATTACTAATGTTCAATGATCATTGCTAACACCCATTTAGCTTTCTTCTTTTCCTTTCTTCACTGTACATGATACAAACTAGTTTGAAGTTGGGGTCCGAAAGTTGGAATTTCCAATAAAAATTAGCACATCAGCTAAAGGTCGTTTATCTAAAGTGACTAAACTATCTATCGTACGTGTTTATCATTTCACAAAATTGGTGTCAATGTGATATATTAATACGAAATGGACAATTATGGTGAAAGACTGTATTAGACTTTGTGTTATCAATTCCGGGATGACAATCGAATAAATGCTTTGAAATGCTCAGAAACGGTTATATGTACTAAAATATCCATTAGCACAAATATTTGCTCCTCCTTCACATAATGATGTCATTTTAAGAGTGGCGATATTCAATTATGGGGCAATGACCGGAGTCGTCTACGTTAGGATAGATAACAGGTACATTTTTTCAAGATTCAACAAATCTGGAAAAAAATGGTTGTCCAGGTTCAACTCTCGATTTTGCTTGGCCACAGTATTTTCAACATTAGCTTGTCTTGACATGACTAAGAAAGAACCGGCCATTACCAGGTGTAACTGAATGATTCAGTACGCGGTCGCAACTCCACCTACTCCCTGGTAACCCTGACGAGAAGATAATCAAAACGTGGTTGATCCATGCTTGATAAGTTCCTGAATTGAAGTTCATGAAAGTGAATTTCATGACCAACTTTCCATTATATGCCTTACTGTTGACTGTTATATTACTCATCCATCTGTTTCTGCGTAGGTTACATAATAAATTTGCATCACATTTTGTTTTTAAAGTTCATGGTGTTTTTCTGGAAAACAGAAATTTCTAGCGGAAGCCAGAACAAACTAGCTGTAGTTGCTTTAAATTGATCTTTTAATATTACGATTCATGAAAGATATTACACGCAAAGGGCAAGTTGATTTACTGCAATTGGGAATGGATACGTTAGTAGTACAAACTTTTTGTCATCTTTTATTGGGTGGGAAGGCAAGACTTTAATATTGGAACTTTCATATTCATAACTACTCAATATAAAATGGTTGTATTATTATTTTATATAATTTGATGGCTGGTTTCCTGAAATCTATTTCCTTCCTGGAACTCGTAAAAGAGTCTTACTTATTTCTTAAATATACATCAATCTGTATTCTGTATATCTGTATATGCATAGCCAATTGAGAGGCCTCCATTAAAAGCTTTTACCAACTTGTGTCCATTTCCTGTTTATATTTATAAGACGTTTCGCATCCTTTCACTGGAGTGGAAGCACCTGCTATAAAATTCTAGAACATCCGAAATGTTATTTTTATAATCGATTTATACTTACACATACAACATAGCGCAGTGTAGGAGTGGGATGATCTACCATCAATTTTATAGGCTAAGCAAGCACTGACCCAATAAAAATAAATATTATGGCCCAAAGACGTAAGCAACCATTTGCGTAATCAACCGTTAAATCAATATCGTTAAATGCTGTCAGCGCTTTTCCCCCATATTTAATGACCGTTTAGTAGCATCACAATTCTGAGACGAGACTGCATGGCGTTTCTTCTCTTACTTCTTTCTAATTACGTGATATGGGATCAATTCCATTGGTCAAGAACACATATTTTTGTATGAGTCGCAAAAAAGAAATATCGCGATTAAAATGTTAACGACAGGATAAACTAAGTCTTGATCAAGCTATATCAAATCAATCATTTTGCTTCAATATGCAATGTCCTTCCTTACATCCATCCACAGACAAGCCAACATGCAACTTTCTACTAATCAAATTCTTACTTATTGAATGGATAAAGAGTGTAATTTAGCACAAGTTCAGCAGCAAAATTAGCCATGATTAAAAAGCAAGAAAAAGATCCTTCTAATTGCAAAAGCTTGAAGAGGCTCGTCCAAATGTAACTTCGCACTACTGTCTTAACCATTTTTCCATTTGACGGACAATGGTCAAATACTCATTCAGATCGCATTGCAGTTTTTTGGTAAATCCTTTTCCATGTCGAATACACGAGATCGGTCAATAGTAGTAACACAGATGGAAAATGCTCAAAATTTTGATAACCTCTATGAACTTTGAGATCTTCTTTTTAAAAAGAGTCTGTTTGTGTTTCATACGACATAAGATGGAAACATTTTCATAAGGAAAGTCAGCCATTATTTCAGTCACACAATAAATTCCTCATGACAAATAATGCAAAAAACATACTTCCAACTGTCACTGTTGTCGTTTGTCTATTCATGTCAGGTTTTTTTTATATAATACAGTTTGGAAAATTTCCAGGTTTTTTAGGTTAAAACCCAAAATCTTACGAGAACGGCCATCAACTTCAAACTTACAAAGATGGCAAACAAATCTGAGGAATTTCAGGATTCATACAACTGAAGCCAATTTGCCAACTTGCAACATGGGCGGTGTTATGCAAGATTATCTTTATGCCTGTGTTAACATGAAAACCATCGGAAAAAGATTACCCGCTCGTGCTTAGGGAAGCCATCTTTTTAAACCATGCCTAAAGCCAGTGAACTTTCTAAAAATAGCTGTGCAATAATCCCTGACAATTTTCAAAAGTAAAAAAACAACTGTTGAGACAAACTCCACTTGAAAACTGACCCCTAACTTTCACATTTCGCTAATTGCCTACATATTTTCCTTCCAAAAACATATACTTTCATACAAAAATAATATCTGTTGACATACAAATGACAAAATGTTGCGAAAAGATGATAAAATAATTGCGATTAAAAGAGTTCTGACTGACCTTTTCATATGTACATTTTCTCTGGTCGAAAGTACAAGCAATTTTCACCCTATCTGCAGTGGTCATCTTAGGTTGCCTTAGCCAAGTTGGCTCTCCTGCAAAAAAATCTTCCTTCCTTCTTTGTATTTTGACCAGCCTCTTGACACGTCCTCTGACAGATGCGCCGCGCGGTAACATGATAAAATCACGCATAGTTTCTCCAGCTTCCAGAGTTCGTTGCTTCCTTGTCCGATGGAAGGTCACCGTTAGTGCATTTTGCGACGTTTTGAAGGAAACATCTGTTCGGAAGACTAAAGATTCCTTGTTTCGAAGCTCGAAGTTTCTTACAACAAAATCAATAGTCTTCCACGCAGATTTCCCATACTTTAAAACAAAACTGCACTATAGTTCCCAGAGGTCCCTGGAGAAAACCAAAAACTGGAGTAACTTGCTTGAGCTCCGGTCGCCGACTAATTCAAACTGAAAAATCTTACCTGCACCACCTTGCCCACAATGAAGGGTCCTAGGGGCTGTGAATATTTCAGTCAAAATAAGCGACAAGCACATCTTCATACATTTTCATATGAAAAGTACACTTTTTGTATTGTCTACATTGACAGGACGTTGAAAAACACAAGAAAGCGACTGACTAGTTCATAATTGTGTGTGACCGTTACCGTCATTTCCAGGAGGAAAGCCACATGCGAGAAACTTCATATAAAAAACTCCTTGTTGGCATAAAAAAGTAGAGCAGCCAAAGAGTTGCATTGTTGAGCTACATAACAATAGCCCTGAACAAACCAAGAGGGTAGGAAACGACAGTTGTTGTGTAGTGCCCAGGTAAAAAAATATACATATTTGATGAATCCAGCAGAAGGGTATCTTTTTTTAATGATGACTTTGTACAACACACAACATTTTATGGGAACAGCTAACAAAAAGAAGTAGCAGCAGGTCAATAATCATGCTTTTTTTCGCTTATTCACTATTCCTCTTCGTGTTTGACTTTGGAGAATGCAACTTCCGCTGGTGGTAATGTGCTCAGACCCTTCTTCCTCTGGAGAGTCGTCGTAAAAAAGAGAGGGAGTTTGATGTGCGGAAAAAAGGGAAAGTGAATGGAACTACTGGTTTTTTTTAAATATTTTCAGCAAAACGAGTTTTTCAATTCATTAGATTGCATGAGTTGGACTGTTTAAGAGCTTTGGATAATCGGTCTGAATGGGGTAGTATTATGAATAGTAATGAGCTACCAAACATAGAAAAGTAAATAGCAAAAAATAAAGAAAGACTTACAAAAATGAAGTATTGGTTTTTAGAAGAATTGGTAATTTATATAAACATCAAAAAGTGTCAAGAATTACCCTAAATCACAACGTAGGATAAGCGCTAATATTTTGGTTGCGTAATTCAATACAAAGTACAATTTAGTGTATGCATAAGCAATAAGCAGTTGTAATATTTACAGGCTAAAATTTTTGAAATGAAGGAAAAGGAAGCCAAGGGTTATCATATTGACCCCCAAAAAATACTCCAAATTGATCAGTAAGTTTCCTATTATTTCCTTACAGTGCAATTCCAAACTCCACTATAAACTAAGGTCGCGGTCGTATAAAGTCGTAGTATGGTAGTCGCGTTTTGTTCTCGTATGGTCTTTTTTAATATGAATTTTTTGGTAAAAATGAATGAATTGTGAAGAGGACTGAAGAATCATTGAAAGAAATTGTAATATGAATGGTTGTGAGTTGTGATACAAAATGGAAAGGCCACGAAGAAAGAGCTTTGAATGAGTTTCCTTTCATTCTTTGTATTCACTTGTTACCCCTCTAGACAGATTATCGCAGATGGCCGAGTAATGACTGATGAGCATGCTGATTATTGATAAATCATGGTTTTGCTATGCACAACAATAATTCTTATATAAAAACTAGTTCTCATGTCACGTTCACAGAATGATCTTTATAACCTATTCCATCATAATACTTGTAGAGCTGTCTACTTTTTCTTTCTTGTGGCAAAATGGCATTGACCAGACAGCGTGTTATAATCGCTCCAAAGTCTGACTTTTCAGAATATGCCAATATTTACTCACTTTTTGCGGAAATGCAAAACATTCAGAATAAAATCGCTTTTAAATACTGGATTTAGGCAATTCATGCTAAACATGGTCCTAACATTCGAAGCTGGAGCTAAATTAATACTTTTTGTTTTAAATATTCAAAACGTAATTAGCAATTGAATTTTTGTCCGTGAGTCACATTCACAAACAATGTTGAATTCAAAGGCTGAAAGTTTGTAACTGTCATTCTTCATATCACATATGAAGTAATATGATAAATAAGGGAGTTGATAGGTGGCTTGGGTGCATAAACAACATCCGGTGCACAATCCACAATTTATCCCAAAAGATATATGCATACAATGTACTACCACCTATATATTTTTTTATTGTTCAATTGAAACAAGATTAGAATCTAACCGGAACCAAATAATAATTCGCGTGTCTGCAAGTTCCATCCTCCTGACGAGACGCTCCTAAGAAAACGGTTCACCCACACTTTTGTACACGCAGGCGTTGCAGTTTTCTCCTCTCTTTGTTTCCCAAATCCCCAAGCTCGTTCTTTGCATGTTGAATGTATAATGTGTGTGTGCGGAATTCCTAATGAACTGTAACAACTTTTTTAAAGGGGAAATGTAGTTGTTTCCCAGTAGCAAACGGAAAGTTGCATTTCCTTCCGTCTGCTCAACCAATCACTTATATTTTACAAGTCTGACTCACGAGAGGAATGGTTGGGACACTCCGATATTTATAGATTTGTATGCTTCAAATGTCTATTCCTGTCGGTTGCTGAGTATGAGTAACATTTTGGACTGTTATGCATAGCTTGCTGTTATATAAATAGTTGATTGCAAAGTTTAAGGCCGTTATATTTGCGTACAATTTTGCTTGCTTGTAAGGTAAATCCAATTAGTACAGTATGGACAATGACAAATGAACAAAATAAAAAATGACAAATATAACGTTGTACCATGTTACGTAATTCGTCACAAGGATTTCTACAAGTGACCATGAATCATTTAGTAATCGTCATCATCTCCACTACCGCACCGCAATAGCCATGAACTAATAATTCGGTTTTGTGAATGGCTCCAGGTTGCTGACCGAATGAAAGTAGAAGCGGCCAGAGTCGGTACGGTATACCTTACTTAATTAGATACTTGCTTGATCACCAAGTTTATATTTAGCTACGGCTAGATCAACTCCATCCCGTTGTATATACGGTGCAATCGTAATCCTCTTATTGTTGACATGTGGTACTCTGGAGAGTCCAAGCACTTTCTGCAATAGTGAGCCACAGATTTTTTTTCCATAAGACAATCATAAACCAAACCTGTCGAATGAATGAGTCATGGCTGGCAGTAATGGACGAGCATCTAATTTTTTCCCCCAAAATACCAAGACTTTTTGAATTAAAACGAGATATCTTTTCAGAAAAAGGGATATTGAGAAAACATTACACTTTATTTACTTTGCTGCATGGCATAAATATATCTTACATATTATTCAGGGATTATTAGTAATTTCACCCCGTACATTGGTATATAATCTTTGTTTCGATCATCGACAATTCACAAGCAGACAATTTAAAAAATTAATATTACTATGTTTGAAATTACATAAGAATACCGCAACTGGACACGCATATTATATTTTGTATTTACGTAAAAGTATAACACGGGTTTTCTTAAATGTACATGTATTACTGTGGGATTCACATCCTCCCTATTTTGGATTGGAGACGAAACGAGTAAAATGCCACTATATCTGACAGACTGAGTATTAAAAATTAAAGAAAAGCGTTGCACCAATCGTTTAAACATTTGTAACTTTGCGTGGCATGATGTCCAGTCGCACCACAGGTCATCTTTAACCACTCAACGAAAAGCTCTTCGCTCTTTTTAAGGACCAGAAACTGACCGAGTAAGACGTAAGCCTGCAATATAAACAGAAGCATGCATAAATTATTTTCGTTATTTTAATTTGATGTTAGTATGTTAGTGTTACGAGTTATTACGAATTTACCTTATCAAAACCTTGAGCTGTCAATCTTTTCCCGTAAGTCTCTCCTATTCCTGCTACGTCCGTCACTGGCTTCTCCCCCATCGACTCAAGGACGAAATTTCTGTGTTTCTGAGATGTGGAGCCCATGTTTACAACAGAAGACGCCTAGAATGTAAATAAAAAGATTTTTAGGGCTCTACAAGTTTTCATAGCAAAAGTAGGTAGCCCTTGAGTAGAACTATGGTGTACCTACAATAATTCACTGCGTCGAAGGAAACAAGTATCACTTTTTACGTTTCCAAGGCCTTCGACGATAAGAATCAATTCCAAACTGTATTCAATTACCGGTCGGCGGGTGGAGATCTGCAAATGAAGTAAAAACAAGCTTTATATAATCTTATAAAACCAACTATTAGTACTCCATAGTTGATGACATGTCAAATTCTAACTTGCAAACTGCAAACACTAACACAGCAAGCAGTTAACAAAACTGTTTTTCCTTTATATTTATGTTTTTTTGTAATATTTCCGACTTATTTATTCCAAAGAAACTTCACATTGGAGGATCTAATGCATTATGAGGGAACTAAACGAAAAATCAATCACTTGGGATTGATTATGTATTTTATCATTTAAAATCTCAAATGTAAACAATCAAGCACTCCAGTATAAATTTAAAAACAGATACCTTATTTTCGAACAAATGCTGTAACAATATTAGAAATTATACATAGCCAAACATTAAACTCCAGTTAAAAAACTTACCCCGTGTTAAATACTGCAAAAACTGTAATTATTTACGTAAACTTAATTTGTTTTAAAGAAATCGTATTGGAAGTTCGTTGATGAAACCGAAACCGCCGAATCATTTGCAATATCATAAAAAACAGATTTGTGTACACAAACATTTTTGTGTACGTTTCCTCAATAAGCAGGTAAACTTGATCAGTTGGATTGGTGCTTTGACGCTTGCTCAATGACTCATTGCCTCAGGTATAGTCTCAAGGTTCCCCACCAGAAAAAAAACCTATTCACTGACTGCATAGTTTTGAACGACATAATTAATGGTTTACAAATTAACTGTATAATTCCAATTAGTTTTTAGATGCATGTACAAGAGATACATGTGTACAAGTTATATTTATAGATTACTTTTTGCAAATGTGCAGTAATAAAAACAATGCAGTCAATGGGAAGCTTTTGCAGAAAGAAATCTCCGTTTCGTCCATAAGTATTTTGACTGACAGTCAGAACAAGGAATTATACATAATGGTGCATTGGTTTGGCCCTCATTCAATCGCAACATGGGCCATCTTATCTGCATTAACCCTTATCTGCTTCAGGGATTTGCACTGGAAACATGACCAAATCTTCTTTTGAAGTAGCTCAAATAATTTTCAAACAAAATGTTACAAATTGGTTTGCTCGGAAAAACATCATTCTATAGTTTTTCTTGATCGTTGTACAAATCGGCGATGAAAGTACCTTCAAATTTACTATGGCTGTCAACCCGAAGCCCATAACTATTCAGAATATGGAGGAATTGTTACAAAATGGGTACAACGTTTCAACCGACATTTATAGCATAATTCTTCCAGATCATGTGTCCATGTACGAGGAATTACATGTTTTTTTAACGCAATTGATGTATCAACTTGTGACGCATAGTTTTCCATTTTTTGAGCATTTTAAAGCATAGGTTTCCATTTAAAGAAAAACCCGCAGATCGGTGGGTATTCCCTTTTTAATCTGACAGGCAATAAGAAATACTGTCATGTTGTAAAATATCCAGTTAATCCAAAATCCAATGGGAGGAAGAAGTTGGCTGGACGTTTAAATATCGATAGCACAAGGAATTCAAAGTGCTTGGAAGCTTACTACGAGAAAGTGATGTGTAACTATATTGGACGAAGTTGGCAAATTGTTCGGGTCAATCTGTTCAAATATTCATGTATTTCCATCCAAAAGGAATGCGGAAACCTAGAGATAACCACCAGGCCCCAGCTGAAAACGAAGCTTCAGGGGATGCAAGTGCTGCGTACGTACTGCGTGCGTACTGCGTACTGTAAAATGAGTCATTGCATTGCAAAGATTGCAATCCTTCTTTTGTTAACTCCTGAAAAAGTGGAAGGATATTCTACGATAAACTATCTCTGCCTCTATGGCCAAAAAATGTCGTCCTTAAAGATTGAGAATGTTAGGAAGTGGGAAACTGGGAGACATGTTTTGAGCATTTACTGGGGTGGAGCCTTGTGATGGTATCTGTAGCAACTCTAGTGGGCGTGATTGCTTTGAGTTATAAAAACGAGTGTTTGCCATCAACATTCTGAATGACGCCAGCTATGACATGGGTTTCATAATGGTCGCGACTTCCAATTCCAAACTTTTGTTGTCAATCAAAGATACCGGTGCAAGCAAACATTAAATTGGTGACGGGGGGGGGTTAAAATTCGTCACAACCATCGGATATTATTCGGTAACTTTAGTTCGTTATAACTTCTTATAAAAAAAGTGTTATATTTTAAAATTTTGATGATTTTAATATCATAAACAGCAAAAACTATTATGACAAGTTTTGACAAGGCAAATATTTGAGTTTGGAACTGACAATTCTGGAAAACTATTGGAATCAACAAACTAAGAAAAATAGAAACAACATGAATTCCTTACGTGTCTTTCCATATAATGTAGGTTTAGTTGATTCATATCAGCTAACAAAATGGGTGATATTTTGCGCTACTGGGGAACT
Source organism: Salina celebensis (assembly GCA_036561885.1). NCBI lineage: Eukaryota > Metazoa > Arthropoda > Collembola > Entomobryomorpha > Paronellidae > Salina > Salina celebensis. The sequence continues at coordinate 13,705 of JAAXOA010000190.1, read as the reverse complement.
AACAAAATTCTGAGGGGATCCTTTTCAGCTTTCCCTTTGGATTACTACAACCTTGGTCGCTTTACATATGTACGGTCATTTACTGCTAATAAAAGGGCTTTTAATCATAAACGAAATATTTGTTTGTTGGCTCTCTTCATCATCATTGCCCAATGCTACTTCCAAAGAAAATCTCAACTCCATCCTCAAACTTTGTTACTCGTCGGACTCCTCGTCACTTTCAACATTCATTTGCAATCTTTCCGAGTGACGCAGTCGAACTTTGTGGACTGCATAAATGGTTTTCTCCAGTACAATTATAGATTTCCAATACCGTTTCAACCGTTTATGACAAGGTCGTCATGGGAACGGTTACATATCTTTACAGTAGGAATGGCGAGACTTTCCTACCCAGGTATTCCATTCACAGCCGTGGTAGTTTTATCCTGGACAAGCTCTGAACAGCAGTACCTGTTAGGAAACTGGCTGCCAAGGAACATGCGAGCCTTTGTTCTAATTGGAAATTATGTCATGTGGCTTTTTGTCGCCAAATCTTCGGCAGTTCTGATCGCGCTCATTCATGTCCTCGCTATTTTAGAAATTCGCAAACACATGAGCAGGTAAGATCATGAGAACTAATCATAAAACTTTTTTTTTCATATGCCTATCTTATCCTTCAGACTATATACTGCAGTGAAGGATGGAGGTGTTGCCCACGCCAAACAAATCCATTCAAAATACAGTCATCTTCAGTTGCTGACAAGGTTGGTGAACAATGTCGCTGCGAGTATTCTATTACCGGTAATCATCACCGTTTGTGCGGTGCTTTCTTCTGTGTCGCTTGTGGATCTCATGAAAACAGTAACATCCAAAGGCAGCATTATACAACTGGGGCTAAATGCGATTATCGTAGTGGACACTATGTGTGGAATCATAGTTCTGGTCGGTTCCATGGCGATGATTAATTTACATTCACTACAGCTTCTGTCTGATTGGCGAAAGAGTTTTTTAACTTGTGGTACAAGAAGGATCAATTGGGAAAAGCGAGTGATTAGAAGTAGTCCTCCTTTACAATTGGAACTGTCACCAGGGCTAATAGTGACTCAAATGATGCCTTTGGAATGCTTACATCTGGTGGCGACTATCACGATAAACTTGCTTCTTGTCCAAAAATAATAATTAGTACTAGTACTATACCCTATAAAATATTTTTAAGAAAATTAATATAAAAATGATCAGATTCCCCCATCAAATGTGTACTAAACGAGCACACTCAAATAAAGCTGTAAATTGAATTTTAAATTGTCAAAATTACGATTAGTCGATTAATAACTCAAAACTCCGCATTTTCCCTCCTTTTTACATTCCATCTTTTCACGCATACTATTTGCATACAAGTATATTATCAAAATTAAGTTAATTAGTAACGTCGCTCCCTTATCAATTTTAAGAAAACAATTTCTTGTAGTGATGGAGCTGGAACAGACATTGCAATGGCAACTTGGCAGCCGCTCTGCAAGTTTGCATTTTTGAAATTTGAATAGGCATGCGCACCCGATTTTTTTCTCTTGTTTCGAAACTCGCCTGTTTTTGCCCAGCTTTGTTGGTAACAACTACGTCGTATTTGTGGCCGGCCATTAGAAACTATTCACTGCCTGACGAGATAGAAGCTTTCGTGAGTTTACTGCGTTACTAGCTCTCAGTTGTTTATCAGTCAGTAGTTAATTAATTAACTTTTAATTAATTTGAATTAGCTTGGAGTGCCAGAGAATTCTTAAGCTGTGTACCGTTCGCCGTAGCGTAGCAATGGAACAGGCGTCGATGCAAGAGTTGGGGAAGGAGGTACAGAAGATGAAACGTGGTTTAGAAACAAAAATGGAGAACGCTATTCAGGAAAAGTTGTCAGCTACGCTGTCAGCGTTAACTGTTCGGGAAGCTGCTGCAGACCAAGAGAAGCTGATTGTGGGTTGTAAGAAGGCGGTGATGGAAGAAAACAAGCTTCAAATCCAGGCTCTAGAGAAGATTAGGGATGACCTGCTGATCGAAATAAAGAATGAGGAGACCTTGAAAGCTCGGGAGTTGGAGTTAAATGAAAAGGAACAGACGTATGATCTGGAGTCTGTTGAGTTGGATCTGGAATGGGATAAGCTGAAAAGAGAATACAACGAACTGGAGGACGACTTAGAACTTCTTGCGGAAGAAGAACAGAGAATTAAAAAGGATCGAGAAGATCTGGAAGATCGTGAGAAGACTTTAGAGGTGAAGCGCTTGGAATTAATGGAGAGGGAGCGCCAATTAATGGAAAAAGAGGAGGAGGTTAATGCAAGCCCTTCAAAGCCAACTTTGGAAGAACAACTCCGCAACACTGGATGGATGTCTCGGAGTGATTTTTTCTCGTTACTTGCCAGTGAGTATCTAATCTAACATCACAAAGAGTGTTTGTTATGAACATTTGTAATATACGGTTTTTTCGTTTGTAGAGTTCAATTGGTACACTGAAGAGGGACAAAACTTCTTCGATCTCCTGGAACACCTTCACAGGAAGGAGAAACTCGTGGATCCCTTGATTAAAGTTGATGATCCATCAACGACCATCACCGTTGGAGTTACGACTGACACCAGCATTCGCTTTCTTTTTCAAGGTAATTTATCAAGATAACTAATTGAAATCAAAGTATACTAGATGAAAATCAACTTTTACCATTGATACAACATTGAATTGGTATGATGCAGGTTATCATGCTAACGGATTGAAACCAGCGATGAAGGCTTTACACAAGACAATGATGGATAAGCTGTGGCAGAGGTAACAAGTTGAACGATTAATGATTATCCTACATTTAAAGCTATACTACACCGGAAATGCACTTTTATTTTAAAATTCGTTTCTTTAGTCCCACATCACAACGACATTGGCGAGCATGGCTTTTTAAGTGGGATTTGAGGTGATGAACGACTACAAACAAGAAGGAGCCACCCATAACTTCTACTCTTAATCCTTGTTCTCTAATCTAAGATTGTAAATGTGAATGAATACAGAAGCTTTGATTTAGCTTGGACAATTTCACATACATTATATATATATATATATATTTTTTTTTTGATAACGAATAAAAAATACATCAAAACAAAATTGAAGAGCAGAGTTTACTCACTTCTCATTTGCTTCCATCAAGAAATTGTATCAGACGAATATGTTTGTCTTTTTCTGAATATTTTTAATGACTGCTTCTATTCAATAACTGCAGCTTGCGTGAGATTTTTTTATATCGAAAATAATGAATGAGTAATGTATGCGTATACATGAATCGGGAATCACCCTTGTGGTGTCTTTTTTTGTCCTTAAAACGTGATCCTTTCCAGATGCATGTAAACTCAGTTCACCTTTGACTGATGAGTCATCGCGAAACATGTACTGCGCGTGTAAAAGTTAATGTCCCTTTCTTTTGTTCAAGATGATGATTTCCTCGCGAGTATATTTACTTAAGGGACTTAAAGGTCTGCTCATGAAGATTATCCACAACAGTCTTTTACTTCCTTTAGGACGTATCGCATCACTGACCCACTTTCTGCAGAACGTTTCCTGTGCGTTCAGTAGCAATTAGAACCTCATTACTTGATTGACCATTATGGTAGAGAAAGTCTCATCTAATCTGAGTAACATGGAGCTTCCTGTCTTTCCAGAGGAATTGGTACAATTTCCCCCATTTTTTATTGTAAACTGGGTATTTTTCCGCATTTTTTTACTTATTTTTTTAATGTTTTATCCAGTTTTACAGTAACATCTTGCAGTACCTACCCTGGAGTGATCTTCTCACCTGCCGCTTGCTATGCCGCAATGTAAAATGTGCGACCGACAGTTACATCAAGACAACTTTAGGAGGAGTTCCAGACTCTGTCCCGATTGTAATTAACGACTCAAACAAAACCTGGAACGACATCATGACATTCATCGATCTTGGCTTCTCCGCATCTTCTTTCTTTCTGAACAACCCATCAGGATATGAATTTTTTGACAACGAAAACGTTGCCAAGTTTTTAAAAGTTTATGGTGATCAAGTGAGTTCTCTCCATGTTCGGATGATATCAACATGTCCGACAGGCCACGAGTCGGACCTTCTACGAGGGATTGACCAACCTCACATCTTTAAAGATCGACACTCTGGGGAGAAACGAAAACAAGGAGGAGTCTATATGGGAAACTATTCCCAATCCTTTCAACGGTTTACGAGTAATTCATCCAATTATTGATCTTCCAGATAGTTTCAGCACCTTAAAAAGTTTGAGTGTCAACGTGAGTCAAAACAACAAAATAAAGAAGCCAATTTCCGAACGCCGTATGTTCACATTCAACGTTGCGTCCCTCCACAAGTGCCTCCAACTAGAGGAGATCTCAGTAGCCCTCGCTTCCAACACCAGTTTGTTTACAGATCTCTACTTGGCTGATCTCTTCCATGCAATTCGTCGCTGTGTTCGGAAAAGAGCTTTTAAGTTTCCTGACCAAGATAACCTCAAGTTTGTTGATTTCTCAGCCTGCTCCAATATCGGCAAAGGAATTATTCGGAGAACATCTCCAACTTTCATGGAATTGTGTCAACAGTTGGCCAGTGAAGGTGTACAGGTGAAAAATGTGAGGGCGGATTTATTCCAGGCTTTCCACCCGTTATTGTACGACCACAGCATTATATCTTCTGTGGTTGAATCGTTGGAAGGTCTACATCCTGCAGTTCTCCGGGTTCAACTGCCTAACCTGAAAAGCTTATCGATTGATACGTGGACACAAGGTGTCTCTTCATCATGGAGAAAATCTTCCGTATCTGACGCAGTGGCCAGCCCTTAAGAAACTCCGCTTGTGGGTTCAAACCAAAAAGTTACGGGGATTAACTCGGAAAGGGGAGGAGCTTCCTGCAACGCCAGTTACCACATTGTACAAAATTTTGTTTGGGACTTGTCGGCCGTCCTTGGAATCGTTGAGCTTGTTGTATGGCTCGAAAATGCTGGACACTTGGTCAAACGAAAATTTTGCACATCCGTCTATCCCAAGTATCATATCAAGTTGCCCCAATATTACGAAATTAGTTTTGTACAACTTTCCAGAGGTGGATAACATAGTGTTTTCCAAACTCTGGAGTGGTCTGGCCCTTTTGGAAGAGGTACGCATTGTGAAATGTAAGCATCTTGGGGATCAAGGATTCATCGGGGAAGATGAGGCGCGTCCAACCTTTTTTCAATTGACACGTAAGTTCATTCAAAAGTCAATTTCAAAGAAAACAATAAAGGATGACGGAATCCCGATTTTAATTACATTTATATTATTTTATTATTATGCAGATCTGAAGAAACTGTGGCTGCTCAACCTGGACAAGATGCCCTTGATCACTGACAAATTATTTGGAATGGTTTTTCGTCATATGAAATTAGAGGAACTTGGTCTAGCAAGCCGAAAACCTCTAAAGAGTGTAAGTCGCAAATCTAGATTTTTTTTCATTGTATTCGTAAGACTAACCTTCGAGAATGGTCCTCTAATGAAAGATTCCTTTTGTTTGCTTATAGATTACAATTTCTGGGATTGGGTCATTGCTCACTGGCGACTTTTCAAGTTCAATACAAACTTTTCCGTTCAAGTACTGGTCACTTGAGAACACATCTAGTGCGGAATGGACACATCTCCAAAATAGATTTAGATTCCGCAATTATCATAAATAACAGACTTCGTAACATTAGCATAATATCTAGTCATTAGCTTAAAAAATGAAATGTTATTCAAATGTACATTTGTTAGATTTTTTTGCAAAAATAATAAATCCTTTAAAATGAGAATTAAGATTAAGATAATTTTCCATAAGCTTGAAGAAGATGTCTATAATTAGCATCTATTGTTTTTTCTTGTGGATATCGTCGCATATTCAAGAAGAAAACTGATCAAATATGAACGATTAGGAATTAACTTTTGATACATCACGGGGTCAAGATCTTCAGAGACGGTGAAGACTTTATGAGTACAGGCACTTTTTTCATGTTTCAGTTTGTTTACTTGTAGGCAAGGGCTATCGATATTAATGACATATTATTGACATATGTATGAAACTTCTTCAAAACTGATAACCCCACTTCTATGCAAATACTAAATGTTCCTCTTGTCCACTTGGTGTTAAGAATAAATTTTATCAAGTATTTTAATCACTACCAGATCACCCAGTTACCCAAATGTCTCTTTAAAATGGGTCACATTATATCAAGAAACTTGAACGAACAAAGACGCATCTATATTGGACAACTCGCAAAAATGGAGTTCGAAAGTCTTCCCGTTGAACTGGTACAGTTTTTATTTTTATAAACCCAATTAGAAAATTTATCTTCATGCTAAATGTTGAACTTGTGTCTTTAATTTGTGCTGATAGGTGTATAGCAACATTCTTCCGTTTTTCAAATGGAACGACCTGCTCAAACTCCGCCAAGTGAACTCCCAATACAAAAACCTCATTGATACCTTCATAAGAGACGAAATGGACGGCATTCCAGCCCGAATCCCAATCCAAATCAATGAATCCAATTACTCCTGGAAGAACATCAGCACATTTGTTCACCTGGGATTTTCTGCAACAAACTTCTACCTGAACAACTCCTCCGGCCACAAGTTTTTCGATGAGTCCTTACCAATCACAAAGTTCCTTTCCGTTTTCGCTCCCCAGATTACTACTCTTCAAATCCAGAGGATCTCAACATGTCCCTCCGGCTCAGAACTCAAGTTTTATGATTCCTTAACCAATTTAACCTCCCTAACGATCGACTCTGTTTGCCATAAAGTCGACCCGTTAACAGCTCTTCGTGAAAATATCCCGATTCTCAAGTTGTTTCAATTCGCCCCACCAAAAATAGTGATTCCTCAGACCTTTGAGAACTTGAATGTTTTAAACTTTAACCGTAAGAACGACAAAAATTCTAAACAAGTTTCCAGCGTGCGTCTTCTCGCGTTCAACATTGCTATTTTACGACACTGTTTAAAGCTCCATGAAATTTCCCTCGGATTGAATACTACTTTGACCCGGCACAGCTCCACCTTCATCATTATCTTTGAAAATGTTCTGCATCATATCCAACAGCGTGCGCTGAAACACCCCACAGGGGACAATTTGAAGTATTTCAGCTTCCAGAATTTTCATTTTATAAACATGGACACAGTCCGCGAAATTTCTCCAGTGTTTTTAGAGCTTTGCGACGCATTTGCCGAATATAAGGTGAGAGTTAAACACGTTCCAGCCAATTTCTTCAAAGCTTTTGATATCAGTTTGGACAATCCTGAAAGAATTTCGTCGGTTGTGGAGTCACTTCATGGGCTTCATCCAGCCTTGTTGAGAATGGAGCTCGAAAATTTACGACATTTGAACTTGATAACGTTTATGCAAACTTCGTTCTACCATCCAGAGTATTTTCCTTTTAATGTCAGTTGGCCTTCGCTGGAGACACTGAGCTTGTGGGTGAACACGCGAAACTTTTGGGGATGTAGTCGACAAGGTCAAAGTGTTCCCTCCATTTCAGTTGAAGCCTTGATTGATATGCTCTTCGGAAGTAATCAGAATCGTCCTGGGATGAAATCTTTAAGACTTGTGTTTTCTAGTAGGATGCTCGACACATTCTCAAGAGACATGGGTCTCATACCTTGCCCGAAGGTAGTCAATATTGTTTCAACCTGCCCCAATTTAACTACTCTGGAAATTGTCAACTGGCCGAGTCAAGATAATGCAGAATTCTCCAAACTCTGGAAGGGACTGAAGTATTTGCAAGAGGTTCGCTTGACAAAGTGCAGATATTTGGGGGATGAGGGATTCATAGGGGAGGACCCTTTGCATCCAGCAATTTTGAAACTAAAACGTAAGCCCAACTCAGAGAAATGACATGGAATTAAAAGCATAAAAACTAACTGTTTACTATTTTCTTTCTTTTTCAATTTTAATTGTAGATTTAAAAAGCTTGTGGCTTCTGGATTTGGATAAAATGCCAAAGATNAACTAACTGTTTACTATTTTCTTTCTTTTTCAATTTTAATTGTAGATTTAAAAAGCTTGTGGCTTCTGGATTTGGATAAAATGCCAAAGATAACTGACAGATCCTTCCAACTTGCCTTTCGTCATATTAAACTAACACAGTTTATCATTTCATGTGAGAAGCCTCTCAAGAACGTAAGTGAACATTTAAAAAACGGTTAAACCAAGGACACCTTTTACTGATTTTAATTGTAATTGTCGGTAGGTTACCAAAGGAGGTGTTTCGGCTCTTCTCACAGGCAACTTTGCTACATCCATTAGTCATTTTCCGTTTGTTTCTTGGTCGCTTGGAAACGTCGACAAAGCTGACTGGAAACTACTGCAGCGTCAATTTAACCGATGAATTACATTTATTTCGGATTCTCCTTTTTTCGGATTCAACAACAAGAAAATAAAATACATTAATACATTAGAAGAAATCGAAACTGTAATCGATTAACGTGTGCCCAAGTCATTAAATTTAATACCCAGTAAAATACTAGTACAAGTAGTATATGGGAGAAATGTGAGATCGGTACTGGCATGAAAGTATACATTGTAGGCATTAATATATTTATAATTGCTACGTAACGAGGAGTAAAGATTTCTGCTTAAACAGTGCACGTGATAGACGTGATAGGATCCGTAAGTTGGCAAAGCTTAGAGCTGCTAATGAAGGCATGGAATAGGTCCAATTACATTTAAAGGAGAAATGATCATTATCACAAAGGAGGTACGATAAAGCTCGTCTACATGTAGCGATGACTCATGAGTCATAGGCTGTAAAGGGCCGAGTTCATTTGCTATGAAAGGATCCGACCATTTTTACAAACAACAAGTTCAAGGGTATCCTCTCGTCCGAAATTAAATTATTAGGTTAAAATGTACACACTACACACACACACACACCGAAATGCTGTAGCAAGGCTGTAGAAAGCATTTATTTCGGTGAGTAAGGCTAGTTATGAATGAGTAATGCATTTGACATTTATTACGAAATGTTTTTTGAAAATATGCGATCATGCCCAAATACATCAAATGCAGCAATATTATATCGTTGATTGTTATATTTATATTAACGACACAGAGTTTATAGTCGATCCTAGTTTTTTCATGTTTCACATGATGTGTTGGTCAATAATCGCTTTCTGCCTCTAGTTCGTGGGTAGGAGTTCGCAGGATTATCTTCCTTAAGATATATCTGGCTGTTGTGCCAATTAGATTGCGTTGCTTTGCAGAAAAAATGCATTGAGAGTCTTGGTGTTTCTGTCGTGTCCTCAAACAGACTACCTGATTTGAAGAAGAGAATCTCGTGCACGATGTCACACAGAACATACATTTTCCGATTAAATGTTTCGTTGTCTGGATCATATCCATTTCTTCGATTTTTGCACAGTTGAACAATTTTCGTCAAGAAAGTTACGTTGCAATCTTTAATGACAACTGCATCCAGCAAATCTCGAAAACATCGCTTCAGATCTTTGATTTCTTCTACATCGTCCGGATTCGTGAAGTGTGGGTTGTTGGTCAGCACAACTATTGCAAATGCAACCATGTATTCCGGCATAAGGAATGGCAATTGTGACTGCAGTCTGTCTGGAGCTTCCATCCGCATGCGAGCAATGAAACTCCTTCGAACTTTTATATCTCTGAGCATGAACTGCTTAATGGTCTGCTTCTGAGTCTTGTCGCTCTCAAATCCACCCAGCACGTAAAGTCCCAACATCTCAGACGGTAAAGAGCCATACGGAAAATTCTTCGATAACTGATGATGCAGTTTTGACGCGAAACAGGATCTAACTTCCAGGACATCATAATTCATCAGGGTAGCTATGGACGCTAAGTGTTGAGCTGCGAACACAGTTACAATTTCTTTGTAGTGAAGCATCTTTAAAATGGCTTTCCCTGCAGTAAGACTTATCCAAGCCATTTCCGAACGACTATATAAGAATTGACTCTTGTCTTTGTCTTCGTCCTTATTTCCTCCAGTTTGGATAAAGAAGGTCAGCAGTTGAAATGTTTTCTTTACTTGTTCAGTAGCATTTGGTAGTCCAATCAGCCAATGGGCTATAGCTTTCATTGCAGACAACATACACTGGGTCACTTCCGGAAGGGAGCCTTGCTCCACCCAGCTCGCGTTTTTGTTCATCGATGCATCTCGCGAGGTGCGCGTGGGACTCAATAGAATCTTTTTAATTACATAGTGCACCATAATTTGCTTAAGTAGATCAGGGTTGACCTTGGGAGTTACGCGTGCTATTTCACTTAGGGCAACTACTGCAGATAGGTTGACACAGGATGTTTTCAGATGTTCTTTAATGGTACGAAGCACAGATGTAAACATTTCGTCCTTCTCTTTCGGTGATGATACGTTGGCACTGAAACATCGTACCGCCATTTTCACCTGACGCGAAGAACCAGTGTCAATTGCATGGAGACAAATTTCTTCCAATGATGTGATTGCAGTTGGATAAAGCTTCATAACTGGACCTATGGCTTGTCCAAACTTGGCGAGAACAGACAGAAGAGTAGAAGACGAATAACGTCCTAATGAGTCGTCTTCAAGAAATCTTCCTAAGGAATCCAGGATCTTAGAATTACTGAATAGTCCAGGAAAATGTTCCACCAGTTTTTCAAGTAGCAAACACGTTTTCTCCACCAGAACATCTTTCGATAGAAGAAATTTCGGCGGCGGGAACTCTTCGTCTTCTTCTGAATCGTCTGAGGTATGGGTTTTCAGTAAGTACGTGAGCAGGCGTATGATTTCCTTAAAAAACAATGATTCCTGAATTAATTTAGTTATCGAAACAATATTTAAGACAATAAGTGATTAAGTGATAGCGGAACAAACAAGTTTGACTTACTTGGATCACATCAACATCTATCAATACGGATGCACTTCTCTCCAGAATCGTTTTCATTGAAGAATAGTAACTATTTGTTTTCACCTCCGGTCCAAGCTGCTTTAACACTTGGGCCTATACATAAAATATATGGTTCAACTTAGATGCAACTTACAACTTGGATAAGAATGTTTTGTTACGTATTTACATACCATATTAGAAAGAACTGTTTTGCAGTCCGACGCAGGGTTTGTAATCATCTCAACATTTTCAAGTATTTTTTTATTTTCTTCCATGTCCTTCATGAATTTGGAGATAGGCTCACGACCATTAAATGGATTGGGAAGCAACTTTGACATATAATTAATCAATTTTCTTTTGAGTTCCAGTTTTTCATCATTGCTGACTTGACGAGTTACTATGGACTTCATCTCAGTGAGTAATTTCCGATTCCTAAAGAAAAAGTTCAGCAGTGCTTATTAACAATTCCAGAAAAATAATTTGGTTTCAACCTGAACATAAGACCTTACCGATTTATCTCCTTCAGCAGCAAATTCAATGCATGGCGGCCTGTATTATCCAGCGTAGAATATACGAATATCAATTGGTTCACCTTCTCTTTTGTAGTCTCTGCATCAAAAGGTACTATGCTGGTGTGGAACAATCGCTCTACTAGAATCTTATCCGACTGAGACGCGAGGTAATATCCTTGAAGAATTCTGTTGTGGATCCAGTTTGGAGGCCCGTCCTCAATCTTATCGTCTAGATACTTTTTATAAATGTCGGCTAGCCCCTCATGAGCTAATTCTCTAACGTTGATTTTCTTGTCGTAGCATCGTTCTCTCAAACATTCCATTAGCTCGTTGCTCTTGGGAATAAAGTCAAATGCTCCGTTGGTGGCAGCTCCCGAAATCACCTTGACAACTTCCAATCTAACAGCTTCATGGCTGTCATGCTGACGACTAGAGAGTGCTTTCGCCACTCCACTTCGGGTTTCCGGGTGATTCAACATGAATGCAAGACAGTGGTGGACGCAAAGGCGGCGAACTTCCGGGGAAATATCAGTAAACCGTGCACAGAAGCCATTCCATAATGCTGAGTGGACCACCGATTCTGTGTATTTCTCCGATGAATAGATTCTTCCGATAAGATTCACCATTGATATTCTGTCCTCTTTATTTGGGCTCATCAGCTTATATTCCAGTTTGTTCAGGCAAGCACTTCCCAGCGAAGGGTCAATTTGGTTAAGTCGATAAACGAGATCATACAAGTGATTCACGCAATATGTGGCGTTCACTTCAGGAACATTACCCCGTGCGATACCTGACAGAAACTATAAAACATTACAAATTATAACTATAATTGCAGAGTCTGATTATGTATTTTGTGAACATTTTAACAAAACTCACGTCTCCAATGCAGCCCTCGATATGATCCAAAGTCATCACTAAAACGTGCTTTGCCAACTGATACGCAGGCTTCTTCTTATCGAGTATATTTCGTAGGATTACATCCAGTAATTCAAAGGATATTCCCGGTGACTTCTCCAAAATTGGAGACAGCAACAATGACATAGTGTGCAATACCTTCTTCCCATTGTTTGAGCTAACAAGCAAATAACAAAAATTAATTATAAAATCATCTACCATGTCTTCCATATATGAGCTTGTCAAAATAACAACAACCTGAATGCAGTAAAGAGGACCTCAAACAAATTAATGAACACGTCTTGACTGTCCTCATCTTCCAGATCCAGACACATGAGAAATGCTTCCACAAAGGTAAGATTCTCCAATAAATAAAAATAACGCTTGAAGCGGGGCGAATTGGCGTTTGCGAGACCACTCAATTGGCTTCCGAAAAACAAAAAAAGTGCCTAATAACAAAATGTTTAAAATCCTTATCACTTGCTTCGTAACTTTCAGTTATGATTATTGACTGTAAATTGTTGTTTCATTCTCAGACCTTGACTTCTTCTTGCTCATTGAACGGTGCTTCAGGTGCAAAAATCCTTAGTATATCAGCCAAACAACAAGCAACCAGCAGCTGCACATCCTTATCCGGATGACTCCTGAAGTCTTCTCCAGCCAAGTGCACGCAAAACGGAACCATTTCCCTTAGTACCTCAGGACAATCCTCTTGCTTCATATCTCTGAGTTCAGAACACATTGTTGTTAGCTTTTTAGTCAACTCTGGGGTTGACATGGTAACATCGATGTAGGATGGGGAAAAGACTAAATGTTTCCTTCGGGTCCGACTTTCCTGGCTGCTCCGGAATAACGTAGACTGTGGAGAAGGTGTCTGCCTTTGTTCTGAATCCTCGTCTGTCGATTCAATGATTCCTGAATTAACTTTATTTTCTCTTTCCTTCGTCGTCATTAATTTTAACTTCTGCTGCTTCAAATTATCCGAGGGTTTTAACCCCTTCTTTCCCTGGTTTTTCGGAGCCATTGACACTAATCTTTCAATGATAACAAAAGAATCACAATAAGATATGAATCAAATGAATAATTACATCAATAAGGGATTCTTTTCTTACCACTTCAATTAACGAAACGGAAACGGGTGAAAAACGAAGTTACAAAATACACAAAAACTTTCAAAACCCAACTGCACCAGATGTTTTTGTATATTTAGGCTATCAGCTAAATAAAAATCGGCGACAATCAATTGCTGAAAAACAGTTTACGGCTAAAACACTCGCAGCTAAAAAAAACAACAACAAAGCCTGCCTGTTGCTGCCTTGGAATATGGAAGATCAAGTTCAGTATCCGGCGAAGCAAATACCGCAGCGTCGAAAGCGAGAAAATAGGTTCCATATTACAAAACATGAAAAAAACGAAAAATAACAAAATTGCG
>JAAXOA010000189.1:0-30818 GCA_036561885.1 Salina celebensis | reverse complement strand
ATTTCGTACCGTTTACCGTAATTGTTCTTGTAAGAGATAAAAAGAATACAAACACTGTTTATCTTTAACCAAAACGCATAGTCAATAGTACACTTCAAACAAGAGTTAATAGCGCAGCTATATATCAATAGACAAACTTTTTAACTTCAGGATTAAAACATAACTTACTGTGCATTACGGACATAAATAATAACATGCGTATTTGCTCATACGTGTAGGCTCATACCACTCGAATTGGCTACATTGTGCTTGCGTTAACTGTCAGTTTATAAATAGAATATATAAACACGTCTTTTGTCGTTTAAAATGTTGTTGGCACCATGCGGTGCTCCTGGCACAATCATGTCACTTCATTGTATTTACCTCAATAATACTCTTGTGCCAAGTATTACTTCGACCTTACACTAAGCGTGTTGCAGTTTTCTTACCAGTGATACTTTCATCCCGGACAAAGCTGTTTTTTCTCTCTCAAGGTAAGTAGATTGCGATAAAAGGATTTTAGAAGTAAAATTGAGATACTTCTGTATTCTGTACTGATTGAGCACTCAAAGGACTTCAAACAATGTATTTAATCAGATTAATGTGACTAATCATAATTATTGGCAAAATTTTGACTTAAAGAAGCTACGTAGCCGACGTAGCGTATTTTGAACTCCATTACCAATGTCTTATATGATATCATGTAAAAAGTTTTTAAAAGAAAGGTTTTTAGTTTGGATTACATACATAAGTTCAACTATTGTTTAAATTTCTTCGTAGTTTAAGCAGCAGTTGTCACAAATCCACAACATAAAATTATTGACACACTTATCTCTATCAGTGTTCTTTGTGTAGTGATATATGTACATTTTACTGATATATAACTGAGATATAACTTTGTTCGAAAACATCTAATAAAGGGGTTTTCTATCGTTGAAGCTTTAGCTTGTAACATATACTGCTTGCCAAAATTTTCCATTTACACATATATTACAGAAGAAGAGTTTGTATCAGCGGAAAAAGTGTGGACTTTTCGGAGCTTTCATTTCAATTTTGTTCAATGTAATGTTGCACTAAAATCGCCGTAAAAAGAAGCCAGTTTTATTGAACAAATCATGCATACCGTATAAAGCGGCATACCCTACCTTCTTTTTATGAGAAACCAATCGCATGGGCAGTTATGAATATGCATGTTACAATCTAGTAACTATAAATTCTTTTGAAAAAATATTTTCCGACAGAATAACTTTGAGGATGCCCAAGTCAACATTTTAACTTTTACATCACTTGACGCTCTAAAAAGCATGAATATCCGGCATAAGCCCACCCACACAACATGTTGCAAAAGGGAGGGGAAAAGTGAAAATAATAGCCCCTCAAGAAAGTCTCCACTTACAATGATGGATATATGTGAGAATTCCATCCATCTGGAAGTAATCATAGTGGATTGTAAATTTTCCTATTTTCTACGTCTTTTGTGTTCCTACGCATTACATTCTTTACAATACATATATCCCCATCAGTGCTGTTACACCAGCAAGATTTGACTCACCCCACCCATGAAGTACTGTAGTGAGCATACCACACAAAATGCATGTCGTATCTTTTCATTGGGAAAACTGTAAATGGATTTCCATTGCCATATGGTGTTGTTTGAAGTTTCAAATATCCTAAAAAAAAATTTGCCTAGCAGATCAGGTACAATTCCTAGCAGTCAGCACTTTTCTTGCTCTTCAACTTTCTCTGCTCCAAATCGTACATACAACTCCTTATTTTTCCTCATCACCAGCAGTACAAAAGGAAGAAAGCCATAAATGTACTCGCTTTCACTCTGTCTCTCGTTCTCTTTGTGGCGCGAGCGAGCATTACGAAAAAAGGCAATATTATCACTATGAAATTATACCTTTTTTTATCGAGAATCATCTAATATTTATTTCATGAAAAGCTCAAACACATAACATTCTTTTTTCAATATTCCTGGCTTTGTCCTTCTTCTATGAAAGTAGTCACATTGTGACATTTCTAGAGCTGTGGCTTAAGCTGACGACATCGTTATATTAATAAGTTCTTATAATATCTTATACTGTGTAATACGATTATAATCTTTATAACGATAGAAAATGTGCCTTTTATGTCAGACCAAAGCCAGAGATAAACGGCATGCATTTGCGATTCTGCGTATTGCAAAGATACTACTAGGATACACAATGCTGACCATTGAGTATTATGCTGTCCTCACGCACTGCGGTGACGTTTAAGGATAAATGCCCGTTTATAGACAACACAAAGTGAATCTATCACTCACCGTTAAGATGCTAAACTCTTTTGAATGTTTTTGTGGATAGAAAATAGACTATATCAGTGTACTATAATACATACTTAATACCATATCCATTTAAGTGTGGTGGTCTTTTCATGTATTTTGGTTTTCATGCGTTCAAGGCTTTTTGATTTCTTTGTTGGTAAACTAGTAATATAGGGAAATATAATCGCAATATATAATTCAGGAAAAAATCTAGTGTCTGGCTAAAGAGAGACGGACGCCACATCGTCAAGTCATATTTTTTTTACAATAGCTCAACTGGAGCGAACCAGTGAGATGGTTCTAAGTGGTAAAGTACCTAGTTTTAGCAAACATCACTGGTTCTTTTGTACTTTACAGAATGAGTCTTTTTTTGTAATTCTCCAAAGAGACCCAATTGTATGCGAATCTGCTGTAATTTAACATAACTAGTAGCAACATCCAAACTTATGTTTTCCTCATGTACACAAGCCGCTTTACGTACTAATACATTGTCTTCATCACGTCAGCGTTATTTATCATGTCTCAGTTCACATTAATGCGTATTCAGAGTTGCTATGCAATAAAACGTGCACTATGATACTCTTTCTCTGACTGCATACTGATTGCTATTGACGCAAACATACTGGACAATGGACACTTAGCATGCACTTTCATTTACTTTCTTTTTCAAAAGGATGCATTTTAAACGTCTTATTTGTTCTCAAAGAGAAAACTTGATAAAGAGGTCATTGGAACAAATGTCCAACGTTTTTGTACTTGCACAGTCATGCAAGAAAAATGAGGAGAAAGGAGTTAGAAACCTTAATATGAACAATGCAGCATTGAGGCATGAAACTAGGATATGTTTGATCTGTTATGATTTGTTGACAGATTATTGCTCNATGAGGAGAAAGGAGTTAGAAACCTTAATATGAACAATGCAGCATTGAGGCATGAAACTAGGATATGTTTGATCTGTTATGATTTGTTGACAGATTATTGCTCACTATCCCAAAGTAAAAGTGACACAAACATGACAAGTAGACAGTAAGTCTTGAATAAATGCAAAGGGAAGCAGGAATATGTCTGAGGACGTTTCCAAAAATAAATTTGATCCTTATTATCCAGCTTACATTGTTGGACGTGCCAAGTATTTACCTCCTAGCCATAACAAACGGCAACTGCTGACAGAAAATTGCACAACCATTTCCTGCTCCTTTTTTTCCTTACCGGCCCCGTATTTAAGATGCACTGCTACAAGCAAAAAGTGCATAATTCCAAAAATCCGTAAAACTATTGCAACAAATCCAAAAGCATTATTGTAGACAGACGGGAACAGGT
This sequence comes from Salina celebensis, assembly GCA_036561885.1. Lineage (NCBI taxonomy): Eukaryota > Metazoa > Arthropoda > Collembola > Entomobryomorpha > Paronellidae > Salina > Salina celebensis. The sequence continues at coordinate 27,214 of JAAXOA010000189.1, read as the reverse complement.
ACATGTCAAATTCAAATGAAGCGAAGTGTAAGTTACGAGCTGACTATTATTGGGATTGTGTAAGATTTTTTGGAGTATGCGAAATGTTTATGAAATGAAATGTAATTCATTAAATTGCCTTGTCATGCCAATGTCTTCAAGATCTAATGTCGAATATTTTATGCTCTTTTAAAACAGTAATAGTGATGTATTAGCATTAGCGAAATATTACAGGAGGCATTCTTGACATGCGAGTGTCAGAAAAAGAGCACAGCGAATACTGATTTCTCATTCATTTTCTCCATGAATTATGATCGATTGGGTTCAAAGGTTTTATTAAGCATGCCTTCACGTACATATCGCGTTGAAACTGTTCTGCTAGTGTGGAATAGACCTTGAAACTAATAAATTGTGGTAACTTTCTCTTCAACAGCTTTATGCTATACAACGACAGAGTCAAGACTAATGCTCACTTTCTCTAGGAACAGGTACTGTCAGGTTTCAAGCCACTTTTGACTTACGTTTTCCCTTTTGCCTTTACAACACATAATATTTAAATATTCATTGACATCGTTTCCTATATTTCGGAACCTGTGTTTCGACAATCCAATATGCATATTTTAACGCTAAATTCCTTTGAATCTAAAAAGTAGTTTCTCCTTCCCTTCTTTCTGGGTGGAGGATTTCCTATACCGATAAATACTACCTGGGTCTTGGAACGTTGTGGATGCATACCTACCTTCGATTCCAAAGAATTTGGAACTCTAGCAGCATTTTTTATCTTTTGTCTCTGTCTTATGATTTGGATCCTCAGCGTAATATAGAGGCAAAGCGTGATTTATGCTTCTGCTCACGTTAAAACTGACAATGACAACTTACATGGGAGGAGGGAGTAGAATAATGCCTTTTCAGACTCCACTGCGCTATTTTTCCACTAGGAGCTGTGCGGCTATAACCACCATGAATTGATGGTATGTATCGATGATAGTTTCTCCTAGTTTTTCTTCGTTTCGTTCAGTCATCTGTCTTGGATCGAGAAAGAGAGGAAAAGGAGAGAGACCCGTCTTAAAAATGGAGTCCTGTCACGCTGTACATTTTTGATGAATTAAAAGCGTATCCGTGATTCATTCACATATCGAAGATTCTTTTCTGGAGGAATAAAAAAAATTGCTTGCTGAATTGTGAACGAACGAGTACAAAAGAAAGTGGATTCACAATCCGTACAAATTTCTACCGGGCGGAAACTGATTGATCATGCATCACATTGACCCATTTATTGCAGATTGATACAATGTACTAAAGCACATACATACCAACATATCAGTATGTATAAAGCAGCCATTATGATCGTACCTACGATTTACAATTGCATGTCCCCTCAACTCCCTCATCTGCGACGACTGTGAGGCTCAAATAATCCTAGAAAATATTTTCCTTTTCTCAGCAATGGATTCAGGACAACACAAATATTATTTCTTTGGATGTCCTGTGGCCCCGTGGTTTAACCTGAGCTATAGTAGGCTTAGGCTTATGTTTATATAGAAACTTACAAAATTATATAGATAGATGTATTGTATTACTGATATATAAAGCTAAAAGTAACCTGAGTGACAAGAGAAAAGAGAGCACCATTCTTTCTATTGTTTTTCTTCCGAACTGTGTGAGATTTGACATACGGCACTGCACTTCAAATAGCATTCGAATTAAACTACAAAGCTGAAATCACAGTTGGAAAGGTGATGTGGGTAACTGTGTGACTCTTTGGCTTGTTGGGTCCCTTTGCGGTGAAAGCATCCAACGAAAGCATTTTTATGTGTGGGTAGAGGAAATAGGTATAAGTATGATTTGCTGAATGCTGAGTTGCTAGTTTGGCGAAACCGAACAATAAAGTAATGCACTAGCATACAATTTCCATTACATTTCGTTGAATTATTTATTGATATCTCCAACGGATTTTGCTTGTTTTTCTCAGGGTACACATCAAGTGGTTGAACTGTTTGCTGGTATTGTACATTGGAATCGTCATCATTATTGTTATATACGTGATATCAACAAATCCTGAAGAAATATGTTGTACTTTCTCCTCAATCACACGTTTGTGCAAACGCATTGGGAATTCTGCTGTCAGAAAGAATGCTTAGGAAAATACTAGCTTCACGTTCACAGGTTCCGGGTTTTATATCATGTCTAAATAGGAAGAATTCATTGTGGTACGACTACTAGAAGAGATCTACAATAGCAAAAGTACCGATATTACGATTCAATATCAAGTGTGGAAACATAAACAACATAAAAACAATGGACAAGTCCGACGTGTGTTTCCAGCGGAAGTTCCTTTTTATATAAAACAAATAAATATGAATAGAGTTACATCGAAATTTTATATCCCCCTTCCTTGTTACAATATATTGTTAGGTGAGTGTGCGTGACGTTGGTTACGCTAGGCTGAACTTCTTCCCATTGAATGAGTTTTTCTGAACATTTCTGTTTGCTTTATCCATGACGAGATTTTCCATGAGAAAGAAGATTCAAACATCTTGCGACTAAACCTGTGATTTTGTAGTGGGAATCTTACGGGATGCTTTCTCAGCTGCATCATACGACTATCATGCGGAGAATTTGCGAGTCTACTCATTACGAACTGCGTGACCTTCGGAATGTGCCGTAGTGCGTAGAAGCAGAAACTTTGAGGTCGTCTTTTAAATACGTATTCTCAAAATGAAACCTCATGCATATAATACATTCTGTAGGTTATCTGCTAATATATGAATATATGTAGAATATTACGCATTTTCCAATTGGGTACCTTAACAAACCTGTATTTCTTTGATACATATCTTGGTGATGCTTCAATATTTCCGCCTTTTGTTCAGAGTTCCAAATACAATTCCTTTAGTTTTAGATGCAATAGCTTATGTTTTATTTATGATCCCCATTGAATATTTCCCAGAAACGGTTAGAGTATGAGTTGAATGCGACATCGCGTAAAGTGGTAAATGAAATATTAGATAATATATTATTCTATTTGACCTGAAATAGAGGTCAACTGTTTGTAAAAGGTGAAAATAGTGCACTTTTATTCAGACAAGTAACCACCGACCTGCATACGATCATATCGTAATGTGTAGGTATTTACTTATTGCTAACTTTCTACTTTTCTTTTTATGTTAAATTGAAATTGATGTTTACCAACGGCAGACCACAAATTGAAATGTTCGTCGGTGCGCCAGGGCAATATAGTTTTCAACATCATGATAAAATATAAAAAAACAAAGTATGACATTTTTATATTTCAGCTTACACAACAGTTTGTAGTCAAGAGTAACTTTTCTCTCCAACCACAAAGTTGAGCGCATGCAACCAAACGGGAAAACATGTTTATATGTAAGTACCGTTATACTTCCAACCAACCTTACAGTTTCTCAACGAAAAAAACTTGGGACGACGTTTTTAGGCAAGTCCACATGGAGAAGTACAAAGGAGTTTTCTTTGAACTCAAGTGTAGGAAAATTGATATGAAGAAAACGCAATGAAATACGTACTTGAGAAAATATCTTTAGCGAATTTTCGAAGAGAAACTTCTTCATGGCCCAAAACTACTCTTTTACGAACTTTCAACATGGCCGTTAGAAATATATTGGAAATGTGTGGGCATGTCATGATAATAATATCAAAAAGCTAGGAATATAGGTACCCTCAAAAGAAACTGATCTATACCCTCTAGTAAACATATCCTTCCAAGTGTTAGGAGAAAACATTTGAAATGTTACGAAATTGCGATACATCATGGCATCCACAATTTATACACTCGGTCGATTCAGCAATTCTTATTTCTCAATTTTATTTCCGCAAGTCTTCAACAAAAAAGTATTTTTGTACCTATATTTTGAATATTTCGATGTTTCAACTTTTGTTTTCATTTGAGCAATTATATATGCACCGAAGCAGTCATCCGAGGGATTAAATTTCTCTGCTGAATATCTCACAAACGATAAATCCTATATGTTCGACTCATACAGAAAGAAAGAAAGAAACAAAACAAAAACTTTATATTAGTACTTATTTTGGCCTGGTAAAAGCCACAATCGATAATTTGAGAGAGACAATGCGAAAACTCTGTTATACAGCCAAAAATATGAAACAGAGAGTCACGTATGCTTGATAGTTGCTTTCTCTCTATTTAGTTTAGCTGTCTTTAACTTTCTTTTTCATGTGTGAGCTGAAAGTGATAAGAACCTAAAGCACTTAAAATAAACCATTTATCAACATTGTATGACAACTTTTCAAATCTCATTTAATGCTACTAAAGCCTTGGTTACTACTTAAACCACTGTGTCCATTACATAAAACCCCTGAAAACGGAAATGAAAAAAAACTTGTCTCTTTCGCTTGGGCGTTTCTGCATGAGCTCAAAATTTTTGAAGCACGTCCTTGGGAAGCAGGAATAGTAAACTTATGAATTGGTATTAACGAACCGCTGTGAAGTATTTCGATGATAACCCCCCAGAACAACTAATTACCTAAATTAAAATGTTCATTGAACGTCTTCCGCAATTCAATCAAAAGACTTCTTTCTACGTTGTTCTTGATGAAAGCCAACAGAGTAGTGGACAGTGTGTCTTTTTAGCCGGTTACTTCCTAGTATAAACGATAATCCGTACGGTACCGTAATGAAATAAGTAGTTTTCAGCCGAAATGAACTGAAGTAGACATAAAAGTGACAGCAACAAGGTTCTTACTTTATTTTTATCAGACATTTTATCATAATTATACCAAAGGAATTTATATACTCAGAAATATATCGTGACTTGAGACTTGTATAAACACTAAATAGTTAAATACCAGGAAGCTACTGATGGCATAAATGAGGTAGGCCACTGCAAATATGGCCACTAACCAGTAAAGAAGTAAGTCCATGAACGTTGAAGTTACGAGTTACTGGTATCGTCATCATCAAGAAACTTTGTCCATTCCCCAACGACTCTTTTCCAAGCCTGACAATTTCAACTCAGTATGTGTGACGTGTTAGCCATTTCCGCCAATGGCTCATTTCAGAACTAATTTTGGGAAAAGAGTTAAGCGGATATGTTACATCGTACTGAGTTCAAGATAAGAGAACTGGTAAAAGTTGTGCCTAAAAAGTACACACACACAGGAGGACACACAGGAGATTTCGGCGGACTTGGTAGTACAGTCGACGCAAGCATTTTACTTTCTTTTTTCTTTGTAAACCTCTGCGTGCGTGACTCGGGAGTCGTAAGCCCTTAGTGTTGTAGACAAACTGCTCAGTGCTTCCAAACATAATTGGAATCCTTGTCAATTTCAGTAACCCGCTGTTTGAGAATTTTAGGATTTCTGTTTCCAAGATTCCAACATGAACAGAAAATTCTGTTTAAAGTAATATAATATGAATGGTTCTTTACTTTAAAAAGAATCATTTCGTCATAAAACACGAGGATGAGTGGCATTCGGGTATTTTTGATTCAAAATTTAACTTGTTTCAAGTACGAACTCTTAAAATTTGAGTAAAACATTTATAAACTGTACGGGTTATTTCAAATAGGCTGGTGAAAAGTAGTCGAAAGACCCCACTTCCCGTGCTACACTAAGTTTGACCACCGTTGACTTTTTCATTTGAACAAAGGCCATATAGAAATAATGAATGTCAAATGTCGGAACTCCTACTATACACAGCTTTATCAATTTTGAACCTAATAATGGCAATCTAGCATGAAGAGAAAGCTGCATATGAGGTGAGATATATTACAAAGGCCATATAGAAATAATGAATGTCAAATGTCGGAACTCCTACTATACACAGCTTTATCAATTTTGAACCTAATAATGGCAATCTAGCATGAAGAGAAAGCTGTTGAATAGGTGACAAATACCTGCATTCTCTGAATTGAATACTATTTTAAGCATTCCGGATTCGTAGCTTTTTGTCCAACGCTGAGAGCAATCGGCATGCAATAAAATTGATTTTAAAATTGTACTCACTTCAATATTAGGTTAATCACGTCTTCTTATATGTCACATCGAAAATTTGACACACACACTTTGAGCTCTTGTTGGTTGTTGCTGCCGGAATTCCCACCTACAAGAAAAGTAGTTGATATCAATATTATTCATGGTAATAGTACCTGATCTATTACAATTACATAACCACACTATATGCATTGAAACGTCGCTCCGGGTAAACCATATTAGTAGTGAAATTACAAAACCAGAAACTACAGAACTTTCTTTTTTGCTTAGTACATTGGTACACTAAAGATGGAAAATGCATAAATCATTTCTATCAAAACATGATTTTTTACGGCTTTGTATATATTGTCTAGTCTCTATATAATATTATGACCATCAGCAACGGATTAAGAAGGCACGAGAATGCTTTCTCTGGACACACAATGCACGTGTTCATTCACCCTCAGAAGTAAAATTGAAACGAGGAATCTCTCCGAGCAGCCGAATACTTTTTCTTGACAAGTGTGAAGACAATCGATGGAAGGCGTATATATTCTTTCTGGGATTACTGTTTCTTTTGTCCCCACAGTTTATTTCTCTTTTTGTACGTGAAGAGGCATTTATGGTTCTCTTACAAAAACAACTTGAATAAAGCCTTCTTAGACGGCAGACTGATGCTTTTTCTGCTGACTTAACGAAGTCTTTTTGCGGTGTTGTGAGCCTGACGGCACATCAATCAACATAATTTGTTCCTACCGCTTTTGGTAATCCAACTTTTCAAGCTTTCTCTTGATTTGAAAGAATTTTACGGTAAATGTAGATTGATATCCTCTCTTCATTACTGAGGAAGGATATAAAATGAAAGTAGTGTTGGTGAAAGCTGTGTATGACACGAAGAAGAAGGAGATGTATCAAGACTTTCTCTATCAAGATTTATGAGAAAAATGTTTTGAAAGTTACCCTGCGCAAACATACTCAAATAAATAAATTTCCTTGACGGGAACCATTAACATGGCTCTAACTCAATCTAAATTTCATCCGTTCCAAAGAATTCTATAAATAACTGTTTTCTTTTACAAAATGGTTCGCCATATTTGTTGTTACTTAACATAGCAACAAATTATAAAAACAAAAATCCGATTCATAACGGAGAAAGAGAAAATTGTGGTTCTTTCATTTGACCAAACGCCATAATTGCATAAAACATTTTTATGTAGTTTCAAGTTGTTTTTCTAAAGCAATTTTACCACATTTAAAAAGATCAAAGGGGACTTTGAGCATCAACTGTAGACCCTTAGAATTATGGTTTGGTAAGTTAGTACCATTTTTGCTTGCGTACGTACAAATTTTGGCCATATGAGTGCATGACCCGCAACTGCTTATAACCATGGTAAACTGCATTCACGCGCTTGGTATGTATGTTGTATGTATTTATCAAAATTAAGCATATAGCTTCTGAAAGAAAGGCTAACATTGATCTCATTTGAAAAGTTTTGAATCATGTACGCTACTTGCACTTGTGAAACGTAGTATATTATGTATTATACTACTAAAAGTGCAGTTTTGTGAACCAACATAAACAATATTATGTCTGACAAAGTTTCTGTAATAAATTCCTGATTTTACATTTTCATGATTTTCATTCTGGTTCATGTTAGTAAGGTATCCCGCTGATATTGTATTAGTGTCCACTTTGGTTTACAGACTTTTGTATTTGTTTTATTGTTTGGTGTTTCTGATTGGAATGAATCTATCTTGCTCCTGACGCAACGAATAATAGAGAACGATAGGGAAGAGTAGTTGAACGTGTTGAACGGGACTTCCAGCACTGATGCACATTTTTATGTAAAGACACATGAAGACATTAGCAAAAGATCGTACATGCGACGTTCTTGACCTATTAATAGTAAAATAGATGCAATCACAGCATCACAACGTCTTTCCAATTAATACCTTGTACAACAATCAACAGAGTAATTTAAGCTGCGTGGTAGTATGAGGAGTATTCCTTTGGTTTTTTGCTTGAATTTGTCAGTTTAATTTAGGAGAAAGGAAGGATACGTGAATTGAGGGAAATGTGGAGTGAAAATATAAAAGAATTCGTGAAGTGTTTTCTCTTTACGTATTTACTCCTGCACATGCAAACTTCATTGAGAATCAAACCCATTCCTTTGATTTCCATAGAAGATTTCTATTCATTTATTCCTTTCGTTATTTACGCAAGTTCACTGGACAAACCACTGGGGAGAACTGCGTCTGTACCGAGCTTTCTCTTCCCCCATTCCTTTGATTTCCATAGAAGATTTCTATTCATTTATTCCTTTCGTTATTTACGCAAGTTCACTGGACAAACCACTGGGGAGAACTGCGAGAGGGGGAGGATGGGATTTACAGTTTGTATTTATTACTCTGAAATTTACGTTTACTCTATCTAGGGATTCTTTTTTGACGGGTAGATTCCAAGCGACACATGCACTCCGCCAGGAAGTGACACAGAAAACGTTGCCTGTGCATTTTGTGTTTCTTATTTCATACACGTCAAAAACAAGCTCTTACTAAAATAAGTGTACTTTATTCAAACATCATGTGGGAAGAGAAAGCTCGGTACAGAACTAGTAAACTAGTATCAACGCGAAAGGATTGTGATGTCGTGCGATAGATGCCTAGCAGCAATTTTTTTCATCCTCGCTGGATGAGAATAATAGATACTGACCCAATGACAGCAAAACCTTTCTACGAGCCGTTTTTCCAATAATGGCTGTCGGTTATTGTCTGTGATGACGAAAAAAGTCGTTCTTCCGATAACAGATGAACCCTCATAAAATTGAGCTCAAATAGTCAACAAGAAAAACCATATATGGAGGAACATTCCCTCCTATACTCGAAAGAAACTGGGGAAACAAGTGGAGCTAAACAGTTAAACATATGAGAACCGATAAAAAATCCTTTCATCTTAACAGTTTTTTCAACTCTTTTCCTCTTTAAAAAAACTCCTCCAAGATGACTGAGATTTCTCAACGCGAAGGCAAAATCGGAGCAGTGCACTAAACCAAACCACGATTTCTATTCTTCTCCTCAGGTACAATGTGAGTTTTAGGTATAGCGAAAACACACAAAATCGTTTCTTTCCTGACAGAAAAACACTTCTCTTTACCATATACCTACATAAATGTGCTGTACAATAACTCTTTTGAATTTTTTTCTTCTTCTCTTTTATGATATTACAAGAGTTGGTCGACTCTTGTGTAGTCAACCAGAAGGGCAAGGCGATGGTGTAAAATATTGTCGAAAAGGGAACAATGTGTATAGAGCGTTAGATTTTCATTAAAACTTTAACATAATAAAAGTATATTGATGGTCAGACAATACGGAGCACTGGGGCATATATAGTGCCGGTGATAACCAATGTACTTTTACTAGAGATTCATATGATTCTAGCCAATAGCTAGTAATCATTATGAACAGTAAAAAAAATCTCAGCACACGCTCCACGAACAGTTTAACAAACACAATCAGGTGCAGTAACCCTTCACATAATTTCCTGCGCGTGAATGATTCTCATTCAATAATATTACCAGTAAGGATGCTTCATTGAGCGCATAAGATATATTATATAGACAGATTTTTTCTCGGTTTTTTAAACTTGGTTCGCCTTTGGGATGAGCAGGCTTTGGTGGCAAAAAAATACTATGGTAATGTAAAGAGTGCTTGTAGTATTTCACTTTCCCCATTACTCTCTTGACTACCTAGAGTTTTTCTATTGTATAATCTTTTTCTTTTCTTTAGTGGTTTTCTCCAGGCAGACCATTTTACTCTTGTTATCATTGAACCAGTTTGGTGGTCATTATGCGCCAGTTTGGCCGTCACTTGAAGCTGTTAAGATTTAGTTCAAAAATTCGATTTTTTGGATCAATTGATGGTATGAACATAACCAAAGTATTCCTTTCTTTACAGGCGTATTTCAACTGCCACAATATGCATCAGAAGTAGAACGAGAATTTAAGCTTAAATCTAAATACGCAAATGGAAGAAAGAAAAATACATACGTCGAGCTTGGAATCGGTATAAGAACGATATCAACGAAAATGATCATCACCGCGACGTTCCGGAAAGAAAATGGTTGAAAGTGAAAAAGTTTTGCCAATATCTCGCAAGATAGACGAATTGATAGCAACTTTATTCATATTTCACATTTCTCCGAATAGCTAATACAATTCTTATGACACAACTGTACAAGTAAAAGCTACTTGCAATAATATTGCTGGCTAAAAATATTTGTGTGCTGTGAAGCTTCTCGAATCCATTTGTATCATTTCATTTTGTTCTCTTCTACTTTTTGGAATCATCGCAGTAGCAAAGTAAAATGGAAAATATGGAAAACCCGTACTCATGAAGCTTTTGGGTTTTGCAATAGGTACTTCATATTGCTTTTGAAAACGACGATCTGAATATTACGTTTGCAAGTTTAGCTTCATGTATTATTCTATTGTACAGTACATTGTTGTTGGTCATATACAAATAATTCTTAAGTTTATCACATCATGAGACATACTACAACGAATAAGCTATAGTTTTGTACGATGATTAGACCGGTACATCAGGTCATATTGGATATATCAATATGAGTTAAGTGCAGCGTAAAGTTTCAATTGAATGAGCATTCGGAAAGATTTAGGTAATGTTTTAACATATTCATTAGGGATACGCGAAATGCCAACAGATTAGTTATATTTTTAAAATTTACGGTTTAATTTATTTTAAGTCGGTATGGAACTGAAACCCCCACTAAAATACACTAAAAGGTTGTACAGCAAAACATGTCAAAGATTGGGTAGGTAAGGAAGCGGTATCCTTGGCTTTGAGCCTTTGAAGTGTGATGGTTCCTTTTCTCAATGAATTATCATAATCATTTCTTGCTTTGAAACATAATCACGTCATCATTTTAATTGAAAAATGAAAAGACCAAACTCTAAAGTAAAGAAGCGCTGATGAAAGTACGATCCCCTGGTTCTTGTTCTCAAACGATTTCTCTTCGAATGAGGAAGGTCTGTGTTTTATATATTTCTTTATAGGGAATGACAATACGGATACGGATATACTGATACTGTGTATAAGAACAAACATGAAATCTCTTGCGGATTGCTTTACTCATACCTCTAAGTATGTATGTATATTTGAATAGTGCAAACATTTTGCGTCGACTATTGTTGTCGTATCTTTTTGCCAAGCAGAACAGCGAGAATTTGCAGCGAAAGAAATCGAAAGCGAACCGCTAAGTCAGTCCCCGCACCAAAGCGACGAGAAAATGGATGAAAGAAAAGTCTATCTTGTCATGAGAATGCATCCTGTTCAAGGATCATCTTTTTTGGTTGCTGCTGCTGCTATGCTGTTGTGTGTGATAGAATGCTGCCAGAAGCAGTTAACGTAAATGCCTAGCGGTGATAGCTGTGGCGGCAGAAACAGAACAGGAGCACATCTTATCTTCTTCAGTTAGCCCTATCTTTCTTTCTATTATTTTCTTCAGTCGTCTCGTTCTAACTGAATATCACAATTTGCAATACAATGATTATACAAGTCATGGCGTAACAGAATTCTACAAGTCGGCAGTTTTTTTATGCGCATTCTAACTATTTCGAATTTCAATACAGTATGAGAATTCTGCTACCGCAGAAGAAAACTAGTCCAAATCGCGCCTCGACTCAGAATGAAAAAGTATGCGCAATTCAGAGAAAATTCTGCTGGTTAAACTCATACTTTTATGCATTAATGTGAATTTTATATTGAAACAATTCCTTTCCTGAATGATCCATTGTGCCCAAAAGAGAAAGTTTAGTGCAATTTTACATATTTATGAGTTCCAAGTTCCAAACCCGCCTGCTAATTTGACATGATTGTTTTATTTTTGATCACCTATGTTTGGTTGCAATAGGAATAGGATATCCGCTAAATCGAATTACGCACATATTGTTGCCATCCGCAACATGCAGCAACACGCTAGGTTGAAAAGTACGTATGTACGAACTATACAAATTACGTAGCATTAATTTAGCCCCATGTTTACGATTAATCTTTTCAAAAAACGTGTTCCCTCACGCAATCTGTTAATTAGCATTAGGTGCGCGTGCGCTAAAGGGCTCAGCGATGAACCGAAGCGTCGGCCACCACACAATTCTTGCGGGTGACTTGGGGACTGACTCTTTGCCGTTGCGTGCACCCAATGAATTGAGCAACATTATCGTATGTAAGAATTACACGTAAAAGTTCTTAATCATAACCAGATAGTTTGAGTTTGTTTGTTTGCTCTACGTAAGTAACTTGTGTAAACAACGTGGCAATCGTAAATCAAGCGTCTCTATCAATCCTCGAAAACCGCTTGTTTACCCATTAATGATGGAAATTGAATGGTCAATGAATGCATGTCAATTTGGACGGACAAATAACATTAGTTAAGTTTTCGTATGCATCTGATATCTAGACTGAGACCAAAACATGGTCAAAATGAAATGAACGCGTGAAAAATACTGATATTATCCTCTTGGTTTTGTACATTTCCTATTTTCTTTGATGTTGATATCGCTCCTTTTTAGTGGGTTTCCTATCATTTTCTTTATTCAATGGTCTCATATAACGTCCGAAACGATCACATTACACCAAGGCAATGCGTTTTAGTGGACACATATTATGATTAATATAAAAAATACCAGTACGATAGCACAATGCACAAGTATTGCATTACTCGTTTCGGTTTTCCTGCAGCAGACAATGTTCTTGAGAAAGTAGACTACAGACCCAAGGAAAATAAGTTTATGTTGGTTAGTACCCGCCCATTACTTGTGTTACATTACAAGAAAACTAAGAGAGATTGGGGGATTGTCTGCCTTTTTATCCTTTTTTGGTTTGTAGTTTACTTACTCTTTCTCCCAACAGTGACTCTTCCAGCCTCCGCTCCAGTCTTAAGGAGTCACCTATGCCGTTGAAAATATCATCCTCCAACAACTAAACATCAACTGATAGTGATGAATGTGCAAGTGAACTCACTACGTCCTTTCACAACTTCTACTCTAGAAAGAAACTGGAAAGTCTTCTAGATAGTTTTTACTCTTCATTTTCTTTTTTCTCTTCCATTTCCGTTCTTTGTATTCTTCTTTTACATTTTCTTGTGTGTATAGTCCAGGGACCATGTGCATAATATGCGGCATACGGTTTCTAACTCGTTTCTTTCTCTCCTCTCTCTTTTTACCATTTTCAGCGAGAACTAGAACCGATTGTTACCCTCCTCCTTTCTAGACAGCATAAGCTCCGTTTTCTTCTTGTTTTACTCGGTTATACATACTTTGGACTTACAACGTCTACTTGTTATCGTAAGCACAAATTTTATAAACTGTAAAAAAATTCAAGAGACCCAAAATGATCGAACTGGGAAGGAAAAAAAAATTTCTAGGAGAAAGGGGCGGTTGATATGCAGTTAAGCTTGACGTTGAATGTGTGTACGTAAAGTGGATACGTGAACAGACAAAAAAATCTTAGTGGAACAAACATTTATTTTTGTTTGGCGATGATCGCAACAATCATTACAGCACCGTTTTCTCCCGTTACATGACCTGCTTCTTTTATTCTGGCTTTTTAAAACAAGCAATGCACTATTTATTTCCTCAGAGAAATAACAACCTTTGGATGGGTTTTGGATGATCATGTTAATATGAAACTTCGATGTACGATTTCCAGCTTACACCATGAATTTTCTCCGCTCTAGTTTTTTGAATCAAATAACAATTTGCCAACACACATTCTCCTGAAATACTGAATACGCTTTCTCCTCCAACTAAACAACAAATATTTCTTTACGTATTGTATCTTGTTCCCATCGTCGGATCAGTTTCTACACACAGAAGAGAGAAGAGTGTGTGATTTGAGTAGTTTCTCGTTGAGCAAAGTAAACAAAGAGCTACACAGTTTGTTTTGAGTATTTTAATGATAATGATGAAACCCTTACTTTTTGTAAGTAGTACTCGACGGTTTTTTTCTCTCTAGAATTTCAGCATGTTGACTGCTTCTATAACTATTTTTACATCTCATTGTAGTTTCCACTATACATTTTCATAAAACGTCTACTTAAGCAAGTTTAGTTCTTGCATGAGTTTTATTTGCTCGTCCATTCAGAAACTATAGTGGTATGACAGTCTCTCCTCGTTTGCCTCACTGAAAAAAACAAAAAGTCCGGGATGTTTGGCTCGGGTGATGTTGGTGCAGAAACACTAACACTTGGTGAATTATTCATGATCCGTTCTAGTAACTCGTTACTACACATACCATAATAATTTCCTCCACACACATATGGAGGTTGTACTTATGTAAGGTATATAGTCGTTGACTCAAGTTGTAGAGAAAGTGTTTCCAATGAGAGAGTTGGTGGTGGTGTGACGATGATGGTAGATTTTCTACTTTTCTCACACATTGACAGTGGGAGTCTCACAACATGCATCACCAAAAGGAAACCCATTATGGAGTACATATTGGTGTTGTTAAGCTGATACCGAAAAAAGTAGAGTTGAGATAACGAAAAAAAATGCTGTTATGGTGGATCTAGTTTACTTCCAAAAAAGGCGTCTCCGTCACGTTTATGTAGCGTTTGTAGCTTTATGTACCCATGTGTGTGCAATAGGTGCATGAATGGTTTGATGAGAGTTGAGCGGGATGAGAGCAATAATCGTTGGGAAACAATACTGGAGGCAGAGAGAGGATAAAGATATTATAAATCGAGAGAAAATTGTCACCACATCTTTTATGATCGTATTGAGACTCGTTGAAAAGCAAGTCTAGCTAAAATGCTAATAGACGAATGAAGGAAATGGAAGGAAAAACGGTAAAAGAGTGGGTTTTGAAGAGCCTTGTCAGGAAAAATCCTGACTGTGAGTAATAATGGCATCATTATACTTGTTATTAAACACCCACCTCCTAGTAATGTGCAACGTGGGAAGAAACCTACACATGTAGGCAGTAACTATGTGTAAGGACAGAATTACTTTCATGAACAAACTCACTAGTTACCCGCATCACACATTTATGAACGAAATTCATGACGAGTGCGGTCGCATGTAAAAATTATTTGTTTGTTTGAAAATTTCCCCCGTCACTGTTTGTCTGCGATTGCTTTCGATTTCAAGGATGTGTGCGCTCTTTGGGACTAACATATACTATTCTTAAAATGTTGGTTGTTTGGAAACCGCGTCGTTTGCACTGATAATCGCATGAATAACGCTATTTCAGGGAATTCACTTCTACCATTGTCAAAAACGTGATGGAAGCATTATGGCAACATTACTGTGTCTCTTTATTGTTGAGAACGGTGGCTGACGATTAAAATTCACAGATTGCGTTATTTTCTATACATATCTGCATAAAACAGCTCTTCAAATAAGTGCAGGCAATCAGATTTTGTAATTACTGACGAACAATAACATTTTAACAATAATTCTAGCGTTATCGAATCAAATCACCATAATATAATCCAACCACCAGTATGTTTTGAATATAATGTGGATGTACGTGAGGTCTGGTCGGAAACTTGGAAACGAAATATAAAATCAAATAGTTTCAATGAAAGCAATACAAAAATTTGCTCCCGTTCACTTTTTACACTGACTTTTATAAATACTTATATAAATAGGTGCTTTCACTTTTTCCCAAGATATGACCCCAGTGTAAGATTACCTCATTTTTCTATCATTTACCATGCAATCATGTTACAGCCTGGATCAGAGACCCCAGCAGTATGCAGAATCGGACCTTTTCAAAAGAAGCCAGTGTAAAATCCATGGTGATATATAAATACTGTAATATGCACGCTTTCACCTTTGAAAGTTTAGAGAACAGAGCTACCGTTTTTGACAGAGCTTCGCAAGCGCTGAAAAATGATACTACTGGTATCCCAATTTCTGCCCTTGTGATTACGAGCGCTTTGTCTTCTGAGATTCAAATACTGAATTTGATATTAGACTTTCATTGCAGAATTGCACCAAAGCGACTTCAACGCTAAATCCGAATTGCTTTGAGCGCGACTGCGTTATTACATAAAACATATTATTTTGGTCGTTCCGAATGGTAGCCGGTGCCCTTGTGAAATGCATCTTTTTTGAAAAAAATGTAAAAGCTTTTTTTTCTGTTTGTCTCGCATGCATAATCATAGTTCAACGAATGTAACAAATATGAATGTACGTTGAATGTTGAAAAACAACCGTACGAAAAACTGGTAAAAGGAGGGAAAAAGGGTTTCACAAGTTTCCGCCTTGTAGGAAGCGTCTGTCAGAAAGGAAAAGTCGCTTTACTTTCTTTCGGCATGGTTGTCAACTATCGTTTAGACCAAGCCAAGGCATTTTGTGAGGAATTATATGTACCACACAAGCAAAAATATCACACGAGAAAAAACGAGGAGACATAATATATACATATTTTATATGCTTATTTGAGGGAGTCTCTATTTTTAGATATTCATTTCAATCCGTCGGTTTTTTTACAATGCAGTAGTAGTGGGATTGCTTAGAGAAACAAGTTTTACTGATAAAAGCCTTAGGAAAGAGTAAAAATCAAATTAATTTTCTATTCGACGACTTATTCTCCCTCGCAACCTCTGAGGGTTCTCATTCTCCATTCACTACGAGAGAAGCAAGCGAGGTGAAAGGCAAGTGGCATAAGTAGGACAAAAGTTGTCCTCAAAGAGTACATGCTAAATCCCTCCATAAACACAAAAGCGTTCTAGGCAAATAGACATTTAAACCAAAACAATTTCTCATTCTTTAAATGTGGACGGGTTTGAAAATTTTAACTCAGAAAGGAGCTTTTTGGCAACTTCACTAATTGTGAAAGGAATGGAAATTAGAAAGTTTATCATCAAGGCAACAAATAAATGTATAGGAAGTTGATATAATTATTTTTCGTCAAAAAACTTCTCTTCTTTTCAGTTCTTGTAATATTTTATCATTGTTACAAAAACCTTTATTTTAAACTCTATTTAAAGCAAATGTATTACAATTAACAAACCATAAAGGTTGTTAAAAATGATCTTACAATTATTTTGTCTCTTACTTACTGATGAAAGTCTTTGAATGCAAACAAACAAATTTTGGGCTGCTGGGTGTCAAGTGTATTCGTCCAATATTTGATTCCAAGCTTTCATATCAATTAAAACCAAAAACTTTTGATAACCATGCAAAAAATATCGGCAGATAATTATGTTCATGCATTCCTTTTACTCGACAGTTACGGAAATGTTACTTAAAGAGTTGCCCTAAGGAAGTTATAATTTTGTAGGGTTTCATATGAAAACGATGTCTGCTAATGCTTCTCAAAGAACGAGTGGGCCTGATTAATTAACCATTTTTTCTTAAGCCCTGTATTTTAATGAATTAAATGCACACGTACACAAACTAACATTCTCGGTTGTTTTATGCTGATTGTTAT
Organism: Salina celebensis; assembly: GCA_036561885.1. Lineage (NCBI taxonomy): Eukaryota > Metazoa > Arthropoda > Collembola > Entomobryomorpha > Paronellidae > Salina > Salina celebensis. The sequence goes on along the minus strand of JAAXOA010000189.1, from coordinate 9,811 downwards.
CATCATTCATTGCCATTGTTTCATCGTCGTGTAATTCCTTGCAGCTTTTCTAAGGTATCGTAGTCCATAGTTGTAGCGACGCTGTTCCCGTCTCTATGAAATGATCATTTTTCTTTCCCAGAGTTTAATGTTTGTTCTGACGCTTTATTGCTCTTGTCTTTTTGACTTGTGCATTTCCAAAATGTTCAACTACAACGGACGTGTACCAGTTTCCTTTGTTCCTTCCGCAAATAAAATTCCTGTTTCCGTCTAGTATGTAAATGTTTAACTATTAAATACGCAATTTTCTTTTTGCGTTGATAAATACACGCAATTTCATTTAAAGTAGAGAGACAGGAGATCGTTACTGTTCGTTGTATGATCATTACTTCAGAGAGAGATTGAGTGGGTTTTTACAGTTTTCAAATAGCAAGCGGGAGAATGAAACGAATTTCGTAAAATGCGAAACAAGAATGCATATTGGGCACGTGTAAAGATATCACACTATTTAATACACAGATTTATAAGCAATTCTCCACAGTCGTAAATTCTATTAATTAAATACATACTTACTCTCGAGCAATTTTGTTTGAAGCTTGGAACAAACATACCTATTCAAACACAGCGCAAAAACATTGTTCCTGTGTGTTGCGTGGATTCGTGAAAATTAAAAGGAAAGCGTATTGCCAGCCCATAGTGCCCATACACGCGGTTAACAACAAGAGAAAGCAAAGTGGAAAATTTGATTTTTGGTTGGTAATTGACAAGAAGAGTTCATGATTTATAGAACATTGACCCTACAATCTTGAAGTTGTCTTTGTTTTGCTAACATACCTAGGTAAAAAGATGTTCAAATCGATAGTAGTAAACAGATTTCAAATCTAATTAATGTGTTATTTATCACTTAAAATTAAGAAGATGAAGACATAAGTTTATATCTCAATTAATATTTTCAGAGCTTCCTAAGCGAGCTACACAATGGTATGTACTTAAGAACATGATTATTGATTATATTATCCTACTTGAAATCAACCTTGATTAGGTAATTTACAAATAAAAACCCCATGGTTATGTTCGGGTGTACCTTGAAGAAATAGCTTATTTTCGCCTATCGCATATTCTATCGTTTACCACTTAATTCCCTGGCTGGGCCAAAAGATATCGACATAAACTCTTATGACTTTTTAATCAGCTCATAAAACTTTCTTGTTTGGACTCAAGAACCCAAGGAATTCATTTCCTAATTCTTATAGTTCTGAAACAGAAACTGCCTCACTTGACAAAGGCTGGCTGTGAAAGAGGTCCCCATGTTCCGTTGTAAATCGCCTTAAAATGTTACTCGGTTTTAGAATAAGGTTTTTTGGCAAAAACATAAGTATGTGTATACATGTGTTGTGAATGCAAAAAGAAATAAAGCCTTTTATTGCGAAGATTATGTAGCTAACGACCTACTTGATTATTTTTCAATTTTTTTTTTGCGCCTAATCCTCTTAAGCCATTATCAACTACATAGGGTCTTCTTTCTTACACACAATGCACAAGAGAAAAGGGTAAATGAGAAAGGAGGCTGTACACAACCTCGTAATCTCTTGGTCGTGAAGAAGAAAAAAATCGAGTTGCTTTCCTTAGTGCTTTCTCTTTCAGTCAACCTCGCTTCGCCTTTCCCTCTTATCTCGTTGCAGTAAAAAACAAACAACTTTTAGTAAAAAGGAAACTAGTGTCCGTTAGTATACAACTTGGTTTTGAGGGCACAAAATACTTCAAAAAGTTTTTTCCTCTTATATTGTCGTCCACTGTTTCATTAAGAAAGAGTCTTTCTCTTTATTTTCTTGGGTCGTGATCATAAAGGCAAACACAACGAAAACTCGACAACTGGCAGACTATGTATAACGTTGAAAGCATCTATAGAAGAATATAAATTGGTTTCAAAAAGTTGAATCATTAATGGCCCCTTTTGTGGGTGTGTTGTACACAGGATGCATTCATACTTATCTCTGTACAGTCTTCTTTACGATTTTATCTTTGGCGAGCATTCAAAAGTTAAAATGGCTTCTTTATGATTTAGGTATACTCAAAGGAAATATTTCTAGGATCTTTGTACATTACTGCTATTTCCTGATGCTCACAAGAAGTCAACGCCAGCAAAATGGCGTGACAAATTGCATCATGGAGTGCAATCATATTTTGATAAGTTAAAGAATTCGAGTGTCTTTTGTACTTGTTTCATCTTAGTTTTCAGCTTGGATGATTGTTAAGTTGGTCTTTTGACTGGCATCGCTCAGTAAAGTACTCGCTCATTGGAATTTATTCTACCAAAGAGAGAATTTACTTTGTCTGATTAGATTCTAAGAACCGTTTGTAACGGTAGTGAGAAATGAAATAGGGATAAAAATTGTGCTGTTCTTTTCACAACTTTCTCCTATGCATTGCGCTCGACTGTTAAGGCATTAAGCTTTCGTCACGGTGCATAAAACCTTCTTCATCCTTTAATGCGATTTGGGAAAATATCTGCCTGCTCGTTTCGATTTCTTTCCTTGTAGACTTACTAATTTGGCATGTCAACTAGATAACATTTAGTGTCATTTTCTTTTTTACTTCTTTCATGAAAAGTTTCATGGAAATCAATTACATTCAGCGAAATACGGGCGGAATGCATAATATATTGTACTCTAGCCTTGTTCACAACAAATCTTCAAAATAGTACTGTCTAATAATTTACTAATTTAGTAAATTACATTCCGGTTAATGCACATCGACAAGTAGTGACATGAACTAGAAAGAAGTTTGATTTTAAAATCTAGCAGCGTTATTTACCAGTCAGCATGCAATTGTAAAGAAATAGAAGGACATAAGGAAAATATTGCAGAAACTGGAGAAAGTAAAAACGGAGGAGACATTTATGTCCATTTAAATGTAACTCAGGGAAACACAAACTAAACCCAATGCGCTGTTCTTCCTCGAAAAAGGATGGTGGCATCAGTTGACAATTATTTAATATCATTCCTTTTCCGCGGCTCGGTACGAAGAAGCTTTAGAAAATATGCCAGCTTTGACAGTATTTGGTACCAAATCCCAATCCCTAGAACATTAGGTTAGAGAATGAATGCAAACTGTTCAAGCTAGTTTTAAAATTGGTTACCAATCAACAAACACATAAAAGCGAACTTATATTCTTTATTCAAATGCATTCCTTTTACAAACACAGAGGTGTTACTGGTTCTTCTGTTACATAAAATATAAAAACCTATTTGTGTTTAGTCTGCAGTGAAAGTTGAAAGTATTTATGTGGAGTTTCAACTTCGAGTCTTGATCAAACTAAAACAAATCAGGCAACAATGTCACTTGTGAAAAAGTACTTCAAGGAAACTGTACCATTTCTTTCTACATCTTATTGCATCTTTGACTCGATTAACTGAAGTGTGCAAATATGAACGGAATGTTTGTGATAAGTACAGGATACATTGAAAAACTTTTCTGATATTTAGTCGAAATCTACAAAGTTGGTTGAAAAACTGACTATAAGATAAAACCCTCAGACTATAACGACTTGACGAGCTGGAAAAGACATGGCGGACATGGGTATAAACACTCAAAGCTGTGAAGCCTGGCTCTATAGTCTTCATCGACGTTAGTGACTTTGTATTATGGGAGTAGAATTCTATGACGAGAACTTTTTCCATGGTTTTATTGAATTTTATTCCTCTTTTTATAGAATCGGATTTACTTTCAGCACACAGCAAAAGTATTCCAGAACTAGTTCAATGTTTGCATGTCTAATTAATCCCGCCAATTATAAGGGTCTACAACTGCTGTCGTTGTACGTCTCAGAGAAAATATTGATCCTGTCCAAAATTACTTCTCGTCCAAAAATCTCTATCTTCTGCCAAGATATATATTAAAACTGGTGATGTATTTAGGCATAGAAATATTGTATGCAATAAGCGATATTAATGTAATTCTGTATTCTAATGGATTGCTAATATAAGTTCACAGGTACGACCATTTTCAGTTTTTAAACTGATACAAATGAGAACAGTTTTTGTCCCAGTGAGAGTTCGCCATCCTTTGCATACGTTTTCTCCCATAAAGTTATCTTTTGAGCAGTATCATGCTAAAAGAAAACAAACTTTCTCCTCCACATCTCTACTTGAATAGAAGGTTAATTTCATTTAAACTTTTACCAGGTTTTCTGGCGTCGTAGAGCTCGAGCTCTGGGAAGAAACGGAGCGTTATCAATACGATGGTATATTCCATATTCCAACAGTAAACTCATCGCTAAGTATCCACCTACAAGAATGGATAGTTGAACATCGCAGCAGCATCGGCGGCAAAAGCCATGCCACTTTTCTCGCAGCTCAACAGAGGAAACGCAATAACCAAGTGAAGTGTTCAAAATGTGATGCTTTGCTTGAGTGAGCCAGATGAGATCGTATCTCTCTACCTTTAGCTTTGGAAAAAAGTGGAAAACCGTATTGAAAATAGATATGCACATCGCTTGCGTTGTCTCGTTGAAAGAACTCTTTCAACCATCCCTTTTACGTGGACGCAACGAAAGCCATGGAAAAAAAACTTGATTTTCCTTCCAGCTGCACTGGTACACACGCACGCACCCGATATAAGCTGATATATATCCTTCTAAAATAACTAAAAACATGCTTTCTCTTGCTTTCCCCGTGCTACCGTTTCATTATTATTTCAATCTAGTGGACCGCAGGAAGTCAGTGTAAAGTATTCAAATTGCCTTAATCATGCAAATGAATGTGAAACACTTGTTTGGTTCAGTCAGCTCGTAATACTGAGGTGGAAACTGTTACAGTTTTTTTTTCTCCAGCGAACGCTCTTATCGCACGCTCGAGACACAATTTGAATCGATATGCTACCCAGCATCCGTCTGATAAAACGGAAAAAATAAAGATGTTAATGCAAACGGGGGTTTTACTGGAATTAAAACGCTTCGTTACAGCTTCTTTTGATAATTTGCAACGTGGCGAGGGACTACCTGGAAAGCTAACTTGACAGGTATATGCAAAGCAAACAAACTGATTGATCTCTATAGCGTGTTGCATAACATTATCGTCCTCCCGACGGATATCCTTTCAAATATTTATGCAGGGAAAGTCAGGGAAAGAAAGATGAAGAAACGGCAGTGAAAGTTGCTACCTTACTAGTGAAAGATTGATGGCAAAGCCTGTGTCTATAGGGATTAGCAGTAGTTTTGCAATGGCTGTTGTCTGCTGATTTTAGTATTATTCTCAGATAAAATGAGTCATTATTACACTTCCGACAATGAAGCAAACGCTTGTTTTCGGTAAGTTTGAGGGGGAAATGCGGTGGCGCCGATGACGATGAAGATTGATGGCAAGAGCAGTAGAGTTATCATCATTACCGTCGTAAAATACAACTTGGCATAGCAACTTCCATCGGAAAAAACTTACAAGACTGATGTTGGTTTACTTTATACTGAGAGTTATGAATACTTTTTAGAAACGCTTGAGTTCTGTTTGATGAAGACTTCATTAAAAGAAAATATTCCGTGGGAAAGCCATCACAGAAGTAAACCATACCACCCACCGAACAGGAAAACGTAAAAGTTGTAGTGTGCTTGTGGGTGTGTGTACGTATGCGTGTCTAAAAGGAAAACTTTTTTAACGAATAGCGAACATTATTGTTATTATCCAAGATTTCCCAAAACCTTGAAGGCTTGTTAGGAGCTGTACAACAGAAAATGGTTTACCACCACTGAAAATCGTAAATAAGTTATGAAAGAGTAAAGGCCACGAGTACTTACTTACCAGAAAAACCGCGATAGATGAGAATGACGATGAAAACGGCTTTACATCACAAGCTTTGGCGAACAGGATAAAACAAAATATATTTTATTCAAGTACCCCCACGAAATAAAGTCGTTACAGAGCACAGAAACAACGGCAAGATACAAGTTAATCTAATATCAGTTTCGGTAGCTGAGAGAAAGTTGTAGTTTGTGCACATAATTATTTAAATAACTTGTGTTATAGTCTGATTTCTTCTTTCATAGATGTGAAAGTTAAGCCGTAAAACGATAGTGAGTCAAAGTCTACACAAATAATAATGACAAACAGTACCAACAAGTGAGCAACAGATACTCTTGTTTTTGATTAGTTACAACTTCTCAAGGGATATCTTAGAGTTGGTAGCGTCTCTCATCAAAGCTGTCTGTTGATACTAACCAAGTACCTCTTGTAGAGGGCTCATGTTTCGATGGGATGGGAATCAAAACTTTCCCTGACACATAGGCATTCTCTATTGCCCACGAAAATAACGAGGTTGTCTGTGAATTATGAGTGATGTTAGGAAATGTTGTGGAAAATGTTACTACTGCACGAACCGTTCGCTGACTTTCACTCTGAATTATTTTGTTAGAATATTTTTTTTTCACTAGTGGCACTGTTTGAAAACAAACTTGGCTTGGTTTTGGGTACAATTGCTGGAGGAAAAATCGTCTTATTATGAATGCTGTACAGTTGTGTGTGACTTTTTTCCAACTCGTCTGGTCTGTCAGTCAAAAATTGTCAAGTGGTTTGGATGTTGGGAAACGACAAGAAAAATCTGCCCACGCGGACTTCAGCGGCAAGTTTTTGCGGCAACATGAAACATCGAAGTTGATTAATAACAAAAATGTTTGGAATGTCTGTTCCCTTTTTTAGGGTACTGCTTACATATAGTGACTGTCTTGAAAATACGCAAACCAATTTGAAAACTTGCTTCACTCAAAAACTGAGAAATTGTATTGGGTAGGAAATCTTGTAGAATGTCTGCTTTTCATCACTTTTTCGGCAGACAAAAGAGATCTAAGAATGCCGTTCCTGTACAAGAATGAAAGTCTTTAAAGAGAAACTGTGACTTTTTCTGAAGTAAATTATATAGAAATTGTTCACAAGAATTTATAGAACCAATTCTTCCAATTTCCACCGGCAGTAGTTACAGTTCAATTTTTTTTGTTATACAGCGTCTTCGTGTCGAACAAAAGACTGGAGACAAAAGCACGTTCAATCCTGGTCTGATATCAGACGGGAGAAAGATGCAGAGAATAGATGCGTCTCATCTGACGTGTAGTGTGAAACTGAAAGGATCGTTGGAAAGTTGTACCAGGGGGAAAGCGAGTCGCGGATTACACTTCGGGCAGAGCTTGTTTCGAGGTCTGAAACAAGGAAATAAAGGCAAGTGTGATGAAAAAGGGTAGAGTACATTTGGTAACACTGCTGCTGCTCGTTACACCAAAAACACACTTGTGAAAGAGCGTAGTTCTAGTATGGAGTAGTTTTCAGACGAAATTTACGAGAGAAGTGCGTGAGTATTTACTAGTGCGAGTGCGACATTTCGCCCCTGATGCTCTGGCAATACAAAAAGCTTGCGAGAGAGTTTCTCGGCTTTTTGATACCGATGGTTCGCATCCATCCAAAAGATGAGGCAGAAGTACAGGAAAGAAAGTACAAAGCTATGGAGCTGTTAGAGCTTCAACTCACATCAGGACTTTCTTGTACAGTTTAGACTTGCTTCCCAGCACATTTCTGGCACTTCAGTGGCAGTCACGGAAGGAATTGTGCAGAGAAAAAAAAAGACCATGACGAAGGAAAACTCTTTTCTCTAAAGTTACGTTACATTGGAAAGCATTGAGGCAGACCCAAAGAAACATTTTCAGCAAAATCCCTTTATTTTTCCTACTAAAATCTAAGAATTTCTGCCAACTTGGTGTGTGTATTTTACAAAATAGGTATGGTCGACAGCAGGGCCAAAGTGCACATATTCCCATATCTCGTCAACAAAAGGAGAAACGTTCCTTAGCTTTCTTTTTATCCTAGAGAACTCCTGTATGTATATGTTCTGTTTTTGTTGCTCATGTTTGAAATCGATCGGACCAAGTCGGTTCTATATCTCGGCAGTCCCGGCAAAGCTATACGGAGTCTAGTACCATTGGGTTTTAAGGGTACCCGCTACGTTACTCGTAGAAACTTTGGCCCTTCAGTTGTGTTTATCATGATAGTAAGAGAAGATTCTTCATGGCAATAAAAACCTCACTCTTAGAGTTTATTGAGCGAGCCTATGAAACGTATATGTCATCAGAGTGCTTTGTTTTCTTTGCCAAAACAAAAATATTGCAATTATTTGCACAACCATGCTCATATTTTTTAAGAACTGACTTCCGATGTCAAACTGTAAACAGTCAAAAGCCAGGGTATGCATTAGTAGTTTGTTTGTTTAACAAGCTTAATTCTGTGCAATGCGGACACAATAAAGATACGAAAGTGGAACTCAGGGCTGGGTTGCTTTTATGCTCGTACTTTTTACTTTCACTTTATTCATTATCAATAAAAGAGCAACATTTTGGAATGTTGGTTCCAAACAGAAAAGGGCCGGTGCAAGAGTAATGCTCATGAAATTGAATCGGTGGTTTTGGTTACATACTGATCTACTCAGAGCGTATAGAACGGAATTAGATAACAAACAAGAACCTAAAACCTAATTTTTCATGGAAGAAAGGAAGAAAATACTTCTAACTTGAATCTATGCTGATGGTAGCATTGTATTAAAATTGTTTCAAGATATGAAACTTCCCTCCTGCCTGAAAAATTGAGTCAAACAAAAACATAATCAATCATATCAACCCGCATAAGAACACTGAGTCAATCACATTGTATTGCACAAATTATTTGTCAATTTGCTGCATGTTTCATTCCTAAAGACAATATCACCGGCTCAAGAAAACCTGTCGCACTATAACCAACCATTCAAAAAACTAGAAGCGCAGATTTATATTTCAGTTTGCTGGAACCCCATCCTTTCTCTATCTTGACAAGGGAAAATCTGAATTGAAGTAAAATCTTAATTTTGTGCATTGTTATTGCGTATGACCTAAAGAGGTTTGGGAATATAACTTGCATTCACACTACCTTATGTATTGTGGGACCCCAATCGTGAGACGCGTGTGGACGTCATACAGAAAACAATAAGAAAGTATAGCTAGTAAGAAAGACGTGACAGTAATGAGGTGTCATACTTTGAATCAGAGACTGAATTAAGTTTAGTCTTTTGCCCAACGTGATGGCTCAGGGGGTTTTAAAAGTTTTTCAATACGTGAAAGAGATCTACAATGTGGATATCTCGTTTTTCATAATGCTCCCTATGTACTATCAACCTTTCTTCTTTACATGAATACAAGTTCAGTTGTGAGGTGCTATTTCCGTTGGAGCACTCAAAGTTTCACCTTTACTTCGCTTCGCCACAAACACTAATTTACTTTATGAGACTCACGTAGCAGCACTGGGTGTGCTTCTTTAACTTCCGCTAGCCGAAAAGGCATTTCCACATTAAATTTCCGGAACCATGAGTAATATTGACGAAACCCATCATTAACCCAAATATGTGTCTTGGTATAATATGCTTCAACACTTGGTCCTTCCATAATTTTGGTTACACTCCATCCTAAAGCCTTATGGTAATCAAACTTGTGTCTTATGCATCTCACTAACAATGGGTAGGACTTAGACTCATTAGGAGTTGAATTCTAATCTCAATTTTTGAATCCCATGGCAAATTGTTGAGGAGCTCAGTCAGACTGTTGTCTTCTTTTTAATGTGTTTGACCAAGATCCCAAAATGTTATAAAATTGCTGTTCCACAATACAATATAAAGGAAACTATTGCAGGATGTAGCATTGTCCTTAAAATGGATACTATATACTATTTATGCCAGAGAACGACACAAGGCAAATGTGTCCTACACAAAAGAAAATAAGATCCTTGGGTGACTTTTTTCTTCGAAACTCTTACTCTTATAATTCTACTGAGCATTC
>JAAXOA010000188.1:0-30861 GCA_036561885.1 Salina celebensis | reverse complement strand
GTGAAATATATTGTCGTCCAGAGGGCATAATAAATGTATTGGCTTCGACAAATTTGACGAAAAGATAAAGAGAAAAACAGGGAGAGAAATAGTCATTCCCTATTCCATTCTTAACGTTCAACAGCTCATGTGGAAATATTGCTCCGTGAACGATCAGCCATGACAAGACCCCCAAAATATAAACTTGTACGCATTTACTGCCTAGAAGTAAAGTAACCACGTGATTTCCAAGTTTCCTATCGAAATTCCAGCTTTTTGTATGGATGTAATCACATGAAAAACCTTGCTGGAAGCCAGTTACATGGATGCACATGTAAAACAACATAATCGCAATAAACTGAAAAATAGCCGACAGTTAAGCATATTCATTGAACCTTGCACAACTGTCGCCAATGCCAATCTTAAAATGCATCTGCATAGGCTTGTTAGCTATGTCATATTATGTTCAGACTGGAAGAAATAAGCTTTTTTGTAAATACTACCTTGCGCGGAAATTTCTCATCTGAAATGTTTTCTCATTGATGCATTTTGTAACTGTCTTGAAAGCTATATGACAACCTTCAATTTTATTTTGACATATGGCTTTTCGATTGGTCGATGGAATTTTCCCCGTTGGTGGTGCAGTAACTTTCGTTGGAGTTTAAAATGTACCTGAAAGTTTGGAATATGGCCATTGGGCGCGGAAATGAAAAACGACCTTGAAAATTGACTGTGTAGGTGATGCCTTTCCACGGACACCGGCATAAAACATAAAACAAAGGGTAAAATTGTTTTTGTATTAAGAAAGAAACCTACTAAGGACTTGTTAATTTTCAATGAAAACACTCCCCCATATATGTCTTCACCATTGGGGTAGACGAGGCTTCTTTTTTAAACTGAGATATCTGAAACGGAAGTTTCGACTTGACTGCAATGGCTAACTATAACTTTGCAATGTTTTATTTTCTGTTTGACCTCTTGTACTCGATACCAATTTTTTTTGTAGAACAGCACGTTTCAATGTCATCTCCAGCGCAGTAAATGCTTACAATGATGATTTCTTTTGGCCCAAATGTGACTTAAACAAGAATTTTTAATGGAACACATGTTCTTGAAATGATCTCGAATTTCCCCAACATCTGTGCCAGTACCTGACAGTTGAAGGTTTTTCAGCTAGATCAGTACTAAAAATTGGAATACCACGCCATAAAAAATAACTTTGAACATTTCCAGCCACTTAAGCTACATAACATTCAGTAAATTTCGAAGATTGGCTTATAGCTGTATGTACCCATAGATAAAAAATATAGCTTGACAGGAAAATCATCATAGGGATGAGCCATAAAGAACGTCACATGGAGCGAAGCTGATGAAGACTTACTCCCATACAATCATTTTTCGAGCCGTTTACAAATAACCAAAGCTTCACTCCACGTGACGTTCTTTATGGACGACCCCTTAACAATAATTTCTGTACCTATTCTAACAAGAAAGGGATCTGTTAAATAGTTCAGTAGGATATTAGCAAAGTTATGGTTTCCATTTCCCATCTTATTCCCTCGCATTCCTTTCATTTGAAGGCTCCCTGTAGGTACAAAACGTTTATGGGATAAGGCCCTAATAGGGAATGATTTACAAAGGAAATTTCTCCATGTAAAATACTTTCACAAGGGCCAAAAACACACACCCGTGCATGTTAGTTTCTGCTCACTCGCTAATTTCATTTTATTTCACCCTGCATGGACAACATTCGCTTTCTCTTGACTACGTCTTTTAGCAAGTACAATTTTCTCCCAAGGATCATCCACAATGTACGTAACGAAAATTGAAAGGTGTGTTATATGTGAATGGCCTTAAAACCTGAGGGTCTGGCAGCGAGTCTTCATCAGCCACCGAGCACGAACCTGATCATCCACAATAACCTCACCCCGCCGCCTAACGCCAGCTGCCCGTTCTCCCCCTCCAGCCTACTCGCCGACTCCGATCGGCTTTACCAGTTACCGTTAACGTTACGTAGTTTATGGATCCTTCCCCATGTCCAACACACTTGTGCTCTTTATGCCCTTCATTCTTTTTCACTTGGCTACACATAAATTTCACACTTGCAAACATGCACGATAGCATTCAAAAAAACACTTTCACCTCAAGTCTTCCTACTCTAATTATCCTATGATCATGCTAATAATGCGTAGGCGAGATGTGGGCTTCTCTTCTGAAGTATATTTCCCTTTCTGAAAATTTCTGTCTTTTTTTTATTCAGACAGCTTGGAGCGTCAGTGTTTTATATTTCTCAGAAAACAAGATTACCCTAAGTTAGACCTACCTTCTCCAGAAAAACACCTACACACACTTATCAAGTTTACAAAGCATATGCAATTCTAACAAGACAAAAGTTTCATTGAAAGCGTGCAAGAGATTTTCCGAGGAAGCATCACAGTCAACCTGTTTAGATGTGGTTCTCCACATTTAACAATTCAGCTAATTCTACACACGTGGCATAAGTATTTTCTAGCTTTTCACTATTAATAATTCACACACTCATCACCTTGAGAATCACTCTTGCAGTTTTTTTTTCACTTCATTTCCATATGCATTCCAACGGGGCAATATGAGAGATGGGAACATTTTATAGTTTACAATCTTTGCGAAGTCCTTAGAACTCACAGAACAGTAGCTCATTTTAGTTAGCATCTTTTTTTTTTGTATACGGACCGGAAAATTTTATGCCCAGTATTTGTGACACCAAAGGTTTACTCTGGTGCAAAAGAAAATCTTATTTTACACAAGAATCCATTCACTTTTCCATGTTTTCCTGGAAACTGTCTCTTTCATTAAAAAGCCAAGGAGAAAATAGGTATCAACCAAATGTTATATTTTTCTCCTAATGTTGCTGCTTCATTTTATGTGTACATTTTCTTCTTCTTCCATAATGTATGCTCCGTTCTTTTATTAGTTTACACCAGTAATAAATATACTTGACAGTTGGACAGTACCGTTGAAATGGCAAAATTGCTCACATTTTACTTTTTATTCAGTTTGCCCTGTGAAATTGGCTTTGCTAGGGCGACACCGAAAAAAACACCGTTTGTCTGTGTGGAAGATGCCTCCTGCAACCATTAAACAAGGTTTTAAAATAAATCCTTTTCATGCCGTTTTCCACTAGTGGAACATCCCTGAATACAAAAAAAACACCATACGCTCCAAGACTATCCATAGGGGTCGTCCATAAAGTACGTCACGCTAATGGCAAGTTTGGTTGTTTATGAACGGCTCGAGAAAAAAGAGAGGAGGCTGCCGTGTCTCCGGCTCCAGTCTCCTCGCCTGTCTGGGTCGACCCGGCCGCGGGCGTTAGGGCGGCTCTGGAAGACGCCACGGTTCGGTTGGAGGCCTGTAGGGCTCGGCCTTCTCGGCTGACCGTCCGTCCCATCGTCTGATGGAGATCTCACTCTCATCATATCTTCTTAATCGGGCCGTTCACAAACAACCAAACTTTCAATCACCGTGATGTACTTTATGAACGGTCCCTTTTACCAAGAAAACACCTTGCAAAATACATACAAAGTTGCACGTGGCTCTAGTATTAACATAATTGTCAACAATATCAGAGCATTTCATGAGAATAATTTTTATGACACCAAGAAAACTGTAAAAAACGCCTTAAAATAAGAAAATCTCCAATCTACCTAAAATGTGTGCAGCTCCACAAAACAAAATCGGTTGCAACATTGAGAGGGCAACAAGCGAGGAAAATGGGCAACAAATATTACATCAGATTGGTCACGGTCTGCTGACTTTGCAACGACTATGAAGAAAAATAAAACAGCACTGCACAGGGAAAGCATGTTTTAATACAACTTTCATTTGAAACACGAGGGGTGATCCATATAGCATCGCATGCATATAGGTCGCGTGCATTGCAAAGGGGGTTATTTGACGCTCAGACGGCCGGCTCGTTGACGTAGGGGTCGACCCGGCCGCCGTCATTGGGTTGTCTCTACCAGCCGTTGGGGATCCTGTGTCGGCTGTGGGGTTCGGCTTGTCGGCTGATGGAGTCCTCCCCGTCGACTGATAGAGACCATAGCCCCATTTTTCTGTCCGTTCTTTTTAAATAACCCACCTGTAAAACCACGTGGCGTACTTTATGGACGGCTTCTAATCCTTAATGTTATTTTTTCTGTGACATATTGTCCGTGTCGAAATGCATAGAATGAGAACATAAAGTGATTGATTTTTCTCTTTGTCATGTAGCATCTCCCCACCTATTTATAAAACTATTTGTTGTACCGAGAAACAAAAAAAACGTCAAGAATTCCCTGGGGAATCACGTCTTTTACTGGATACATAGTCCAAAATGATGACAACTTATAATGCAAAAATGCTGTATAAAAAATAAGTATGTATTTGCTTGCAATGGAACAAAAAAGGACCATTATTTCTTTGGTGGACGTGTTACTTTCTGTTTTGCTCTGACCTGGGTATTTTACCCAAAAAACGGTGTTGTAGACGAAGGGTGGCTTTTTAAAATATTCCTTCGTACATTTATTAGTCGCAGACCATTACGCCGCCAGAGTAAGAAGGGCGGAAACATAAAATGACAAAAAAAAACAGGAAAAGTCAAAGGAGAAAGTGATTTCTTTTCATATTTTTTTCAAATGCAAGAACAGTTGAGTTTTCCCTGTGTTTAAATCTATAAAAATGATTTTTCGTAGGTATGGAAATTGTTCGATTTATTGTTGGAAATGACAAAAACGTATATTTGTACCTGCGTCCCTTCTCAACCATGACTTTCTATGGGATCAACTGCCATTAGGAGTGTAATGGGTGATTATCATGATGCATAGAGTTTTTTTAGACTCCATACTATTGGGATCGTCCATAAAGTATGTAACGGGAATTGAAACGGGACAATTTGTGAACTGACCGAAAAATGCGGAACCGGTTACCGGCTAGCTAATTTGCCTTCGGCCCGTCCGTCTGATGGAGACTTCCTAACCCCCATTTTTGGTTCCGCTTACAAATAACCCACCTTTCAATTCACGTGACGTACTTTATGGAATATCCCATACCCTATCCGTCTAGAATCATTTTTGTGAGGATTTTATGCTACACATTTTGCAAAGGCAAACTGTACACTGAACACAAAACTTGCGAGACGCTAATAGTAGAAACCTTCCTACATTTGTCAAGTTTAAGTCGCAAAGGATATGAACAAGTGTTTTGTCATAACATTTTAGCACAATATCAGGAAAAAATACGATGCTGATGATTTTTAAATATTATGCATAATTACATATTTTCATCCTTAGAGTGTAAGCAAGGAGGCCTAATTTAAATTTGATATTTCCAAATTTGACTTTATTCAAATGCGCATAGTTGATGTCTGGCTGCTACATTCTTTTCCTTATCCAGTTTTTGGTATTGGGCGAGGTCCATGATTTTAACCTAAACTACTAGTAGCAACTAAGCATTGACTTGTTCCTGTATGACTTATTGAAAAGGACAACCGCCAAAGCTTCTTTCACCAACAACAGATTAAACCGAGAATTTTGCACAAAAGAATTTTAGCCACGTACCAAGCGCTCTACAGATAATATTTTTTTGTAATCTGTTTTAATTCTTCTCATCGTACCGTCACGCAGTTTTATTCGCAAGTCTCGCTAACAGTAGGAAACATTGGTAAGTATTCAGTAAATTTAGTTAAAAAATAATCAAAGAAGAAAACCTTTGGGTTATTTTTGAACGGCCCGAAAACTGATGCCTTGGTAGTAAGTCTCCATCAGACACCGGTCCGGACCCTGGTCAACTGGGAGTACCGAGCCCCACAGCCTCCAGCCGAACCCCGCCGTCGGTCAGAGCCGCCCCAACGCCGGCTGCCGTGTTTCCCCCTCCAGTCTCCTCGCCTGCGAGCCTTACTCCCATGGAATCATGTTTCGGGCAGTTCACAAATTACCCACCACCACGTTTCAATCATCAATTAATTCGTTTTTTAGTTAATTGATAGGGTCCTGGAGTTGAACCAAAATGTCGTACGTTGTACGTTTTAATGAAGCATCGGGATCAAGTAAAAAGATCAAGCTGGATCTCCTCAAAGGCAAGGATAAAGATCCAGACTCGTCCAAAAGTAGTGAAGAAGAAACGAAAGAGAAGAATGCCAGTGATTCTCCCGAAAGAGATGGAACTACGTCAAATTCGGATGTTTCTGAAGCTGAATCAGTAGAGATCCCTCCATTTACTCCTCCAGCAGATGGTAAATACTACGGGAAGTCCCTTGTCATCAAAGTATTCCAGGATATGACTCACAAGCTGGAGACGGACACGGTTTCTTTGTGGGGGCAAACCCGGCAACAAGTAAAGCAAGGTAAAATTTCCATTTTACAAAATTCGTTCTCTTCAAGCATGGTGTGTTCCCTTAAAACGAAATTGGTCTGATTTCCATTTTAAATATTTCCTAAGATAAAAAAATAGAGAGTTAAACTTTGAACTATTCTTCTTCATTGTCCAGAGTTTGAAGCCCATTGTAAAGCGAAGGCTACCTTCATCAAGGACAAGCCAAGGTGGACCATTCCCCAAACGAGTATTGTAGAAAGAGGAAAACTGAAAAAGTCTACAATAATTTCAATGTCACGAGTGGAATCCCCTGCCCACGGTTACCTTTACATCCACACACCTACCAACTTTATCACTAAAGATTCAGACTTCCTCACAAACATTCCTTCGGCCGAAGGCGATACAAAGGTTCCAGAATCAGTCGTCACGGATTTCAGCAAAGGCCTCGTCGAGCTGTACGAAGGGAACCTGCATGCAAGCAGGACTCAAAAACTTATCAATCGTCTGCCGAGCAACATCAATGTCCTTGACTATATCCGTGTTTTAATGCTTATCGAGCGCGAGTACTTCCCTGTCATTTGGAGTGAGACGATGGGAGCGAAGGGAAAACGAAAAGCGATTCGGAAGCCCACACAGATGGACCTCGACAAAGTTTATAAAATGGTGCCTACCATTGACCCGCTTGTGGGGAAGCGGGAGTTGAGTCAACAGTTGATAGAAATTTTGACTCAGACAACGTTAAAAATGGTAACTCCAACTGAGCTACAAACATGGTAAGGTTTTGTTTTGTTTTGAAATTTTCATAGCATCGCTTTGAAGGGACTACATCCTCTCTCCAGTTTTTTGTTGTTGTTGTTGCTTTGCGTAAAATTCCGCACAAACTCATTGGTTTAAAAAAAAGTATGGGTTATATAATTACATTTTTTCATAATTCGGAAAACTGGTGAAAATGGTTTTGGTTAATTTGTAGTTGTAGAATCCGAAATTCCTATATACCAAGGTTTTACATTTTCTTATTGATCATGGCTACTGATTCGGAATATTCAAAATGTTCGCATAAAATTTTTTTGGTAGACTTGTGCAGTTGTGTGCAGACTTTTCAGAAGAAGTTTTGAAAAATGATTTTTGATGATGATGCAATTTGTATGTACCAATTTGTCAGTATTACGCTTCGTACAATATTCTTTATTCTTGGGACAACGGCAGAATGCCAAATTGATGGACTGTTTTCAAACCTATAAATATTAATACTGTATTTTTGTTGTGTATTTTTTTGCAGTTACACAATGCTCGCGGAGAAACGAAACAGTCGACTAGCACCAGAACCTGATTTGAAGCCGAACCTAGATGCCAAGGAAAACGTTACTTTAACTAATAAAGAAACTACGAGTTCTTACTACTCACTATTTTGTCGACTTTGCTACGTGTTCAACTGTCCAAAACATCCCTTAATTTTACCCGACAACGAAATCAAGATTTTGCATGAAACTGCAGCGCAGGAACGGGCTAAGCGGGCTTTCCTCAAAGGTCATAAGGCTGAGTGTCACTTTGAAGACTGCTTCAAACAATCCGCTGGTACTCCCACTGAAGGATCTTTGAAACTGAACTTGTCGAAGATTGATGAAAAAACCAAGAAAAAAATGCTGGCAGAGTGGACACCCACAGAGAGAACCATGTTTAACAGATTGTACGAGAGCTACAAGGACTACTGCATTGTGGCAACATTGTTGTTAAATAAAACATGCACTCAGGTAAGGACTCGTCCATAAATTACTGGGAATGAACGGGGGTTATTTGTGAACAGGCCGAAAACTGAGGGTATGGGAAAAAGTCTCTATCAGACGACGGGTCGGACCCGGTCAGCACAGAAAGCTGAACCCCACAGCCGACCGACGAGCCCCGCCGGTTGGCAGAATCGCCACAACGCCGGCTACCAGCTTTCCCTTCGCCTGCAAGCCGAGCCCTAACGGGCTCACAAATAACTCACCTTTCAGTTCTTTAACCCATGAACCCATCTTTTAAAAAATGTATTTCAATGTACATAGTCAAGTACAGTCAAATAGGTCAAAGTCAAATAGGACGCAAACGCTTTTAATTTTAGTTTTGTGGTTTAAAGTTCTGGTTCGAGTTAAGGTTGTCTGAGAAAGACCAAAAAAATTAACATTTAACATAACAGATTAACATTGAGATATCAACCTCAGCACGATTCGAATATTGCACTGAAAAACTATTGCGAACACAAACAAATTAAATTCGAACGCGGAGAAGAAAAAAAATAAGATTCGAGTGAGGAACAGAAAAAATGCCATGATAGAAAATCATTCGTATTTCAAACAGAAAACAATAGAAAATCGAACGTAAAAAAATCCTTAAAAAATAAAAAGACACTCGAATGATTTTCTCTCATGACAAGTTTCTATTTTTCATTTGAAAGCGTTTGCCTTCTATTTGACTCTCACTGTATACACTTAAATACTTAAATTAGTAAATACTTAAAAGTTAATTAAATTTGCGTGTAGACTATGCAGTATCATCTCGTTCTCAAGGAAAGCGAGGAACTGATAAGCCCTGATTCAACCACTACGTCTTCTGGATACGAAAGCGCTTCTCCCCCAAAGCCTCCCTCACCAAAGAAAAAATCTGCACCGATGGAGCAAGATTTACTTGAGCTGTACACTTTTCAACCCTGTATTCATGAGGGTGCTTGTGATTCTAATTGCCCTTGTGTTAATAAGAAGCTACCATGTGAGGTTGCATGTGGCTGTAGCAGATCATGTTAGTTGTTTTTTAATGCTAAGGAGTGATCCATAAAGTATGTCACATGGATTAAAACGAATGGTAGTTTCTCTGTCTGTTCCCAAAAAACACGCGTTTCAATCCGCAAGTGACATATTTTATGGACGAGCCTAAAAAAGTATTACTATAGAGATGAAAACTAATCATTCTCTTTTAGTTTGTTGGACAATGGTAAAATAAATATTATTTTATTTGGATGTTTAGGCAAAAACCGTAAAAAAGGATGCAACTGCAGCACAACCTGCGATTCAACACGATGCCCGTGCTTCATCGCATTGCGAGAATGCGACCCAGATATTTGCACCAAGTGTGGAGCACACGAAATTGATTTGAGCAAAATATCTTGTAAAAACATTGGGATCCAACGTAACCTTGGTGAGAGTCATGCGAAAAGGAAATTTGCATGGTAACTTCGTTTTCTTAAATTAGCTCATTAATAGCTTTTGACCTTTTGTGTGTAGGGAAGGAGATTGAAGTGAAGAAATCGGGTGTCAGTGGACTTGGTGCTTTTGCTAAAACGGATATTAAAAATGGGGAGTTCATTCGAGAGTACACTGGGGAAATTATCAGTCACAACGAAGCTGAAAGACGTGGACACGTTTATGACTTTAAGCAGTGTACTTATCTCTTTGGCATCCAAGATAGTAAGAAACTAGAAAATTTTGATTTAAAATCATAATTATCTGTTTATTAACCAGTCTTCTGTGTTCCCACGTAGATATTACGATTGATGCAACCCGATATGGAAATGAGACACGATTCATTAACTCGTCCAAGCGACCCAACTGTACGCCCAGGAAAATGAGCGTTCGTGGTGAAATTCGGGTTGGACTTTTTGCCTGCAAAAATATCAAAAAAGGGGATGAGCTTTCGTTTGACTACAGCGGCGTTTTGAGGGACCACAAAAAGCAGTACGAGGAGAAGACGAAGAAACCAACGAAAGCGAAGAAGAAGGTGGAAGCGGCCTCAAAAGAAAAGTGAAATGTTCCATGAAAAACCAGTGTACAGCGTGTTTCAAATATAAGTCATCATCATCATGGTAATTTGAACTACTCGTGGTCTTTCACTAGCGTTGTTTGAAACTGTCAAAAAATATGTACCTATACACGAGAATCACTTACTCGAGCCAGATTTCTGTGTCCAGTTTACGTACTTCGCAGTAGTCGGAATGTAGCGGTGATTCGTAAACAGTTTTGGGAAAACACACTTTTATTCACGAACTCCGATGATCGCCAATGGAAAAAAAACTGATTCGAAATTGTCATTCGCGGGCATAGATATGTACATATTTTTTGACGGATACAAGCAGAGTGAAGAGGAGTCAAACTTGGGAATTCGAATAGCTTTAGATTGTACATTCTTCTTTTGTAAACACGTGGTAATTTTGTATTATGATTTTATTTCCAATACTTAACTTTCAATTATAATTAATTTTCTCGCTATTTCGCATCGAAATTTACTTTCTAGATGAATTCAGTCGTAAATTTGCTTTATACATAAACGATATGAAGTGTCACACCAGTGTTCAATAGTTTTAATCAATAAATTCATCGTAAATATCATTGTAAAATCGATTTATTCTGTTCTTCTAGTACTCTCATTGCAGGGCTTGTAATCAGACGAGGGTCTACTTTCCAATAAGAGTTTTATAATTAGAACATTTTGCAGGTTGCGCACACAACCAAACTCAAAACTTGTCCTTCTGCTAAACGGTTCAAATGTTCATGAGACACGCTATCATTTTAAAACTGCGCTTACCTTCGCTGAAAATTGTTCCTTTCATTGCTTCAAGGCAACTTTCTAGATTTTTTTTTCGTTTTCTGTGTAGATGACAACTCATGAAAATTCTCCTCACGTAGTCGGCCTATGGGTTCCTATGATTTTCTCATCTCCAGTGTTTAGATGATACCCTGTGTGAGAGTGTCTCCTCAACGGAACAATCCACAACACACAAAACTTCAGCGTTTTACAGAAGTACTGAAAAAAAAACTTTCTCCAAAGTGCACTCACATATTTTTAAGCGGTTTTGTACTAAACATTTCCCTTGTAATAATGATAGTGGGCTGCACACACGAAATCTTAGTCTTTTCGGCAGATTCTCCAACTCGTTCATCGGTTACGGATGATGCATAAAGTACGTCATGGGGTTTGGGAAGGAGAGGCGAATCTTGCAGTGGATATCTGGCAGCCGGCGCTGGAGCGGCTCTGCCGGACGGCAAGGTTCGGCTGTGGGATACCGCCCTCTCAGTTGACCGGGGTTGTCTCGCCCTCACTCACTCATTCACTCATTTTCGGTCTGATCAAGAATATAAGTGAATAACCCCCTTTCAATTCACGTGACAAACCGTATGGGCAAGCCCTAACAATTGATATATTTTTCCTTTCACCAGTCGGCGTACCCAACACATCTCTTTTCTTAGATATTTGTGTGGCCCTTGATGTTCTTTTTCTCTCTATCGTCTATACCATTTTGTCGTTCAAGAGGACAGAAATAACTGAGTAAAAAATCTTTTCTCAGCTACAGATCCTCTTTTTTTGTCAAGAACACAGTTTCCTCTCATCTCTGTATCGAAAGAAAAAATGGTAAGGAATGTTTTGTTAAGCACTGTTCCGTGTATGGTCATCACCACCACTACAGATACGACAGCTTTCTTATGACCGTCATCGAACCAATTTTTTATTCTTTTTTTTTGTAAAAAATAAACAAGAAAAGGTAAGCTGTACGTTTTATTCTTGCAGAAAATTGAAGAGAAAAACCGGGATGGAGAAAGTAGGTGAAAGCGAAGAAAGCTACTCCAAGGATATTCCGGTTTGGTAACTAGCCTTCGAGATTTTAAGGTAAAAATGGGCTTCAAAAAGTGACCACAGAGAAAGTTGGAGAGACTCGAGTCGGTCTTAAATCTGAAAAAAAGCCCAGAGAACAAGAACGAAAGAGAAAGCATGTATACGTATATTTTGAAGCTTATTTAAAGTACGTAACGGGAAGGGCCGTGTGTCATAGACACCCCTCCGCCAGGTCCCCCCACAAGCCTCCTCGCCTCCTCTGCCAGCCGTCCGGGCTCGTCTTTCAGCTGCTGGGTAAGGTACTCTCAGCAAACCGGGTCCGCCGCGTCGTCTGAAGAAGACCCACTCCCTTGCGATTTTTCGGGGAGCTCACAAATCAACCCCTTTCAATTCCCGTTACGTACTTCTTGGATCATCCCCGTTTTCGTTTTGAAGTAGTTCTTTAGAATGGTGAAAGAAGACAGGACTCTATACGACATTGCAGACCTTTTCATATATGCATTGAGAAGTCACATCCACTCAATATATCCTCGGCTTGTCATTCTCTTTTCCAATATAATTAAAGTGGGACCTGTTCCATTTCTTTTCCTGGAGGAGCATGAAAATAAATAAAGGAAACAAACGATGGGTTCACGGGTATTTTACACTCATCAAAAGGTGTATTGTACTCTGTCTGATGTTCTCTTTAGTAGGTCATTGTTTGCTTGCTGTCCGTGTTCCCTGGTGACATGGTTCGGCTTTTCTATGCAACGAGATGAAGCAAGTTTGAGGTTCCACAATACAACAAAAATAGATGCTGGCTTTTCTACATGAAAATCGTCGCAAGAGTATTTTGTGGACGCTTTCTCCACACACTTAATTCAATTTTCTTCTTGATTAACAACACAATCTGCACCTGAGCTCAGAAAACTCTCATTTCCCTTGGTAGATTGGGGCTCCTGCAGGATATTGGCTACACTTCTTACATAATCAATCTTCCTTTAAAATACTGTGCAAAAGAAAAAATGCATTGGCAACTTCATAGGTGAATCGATTGTACACTTAAAGATAATTTTCATATGCAACAATCACCTGCACTTTAGTTGCGTGCAAACCTGACACGAACCAGGACTCAATCATGAAAATATACCCAAAAGCGTTTGCGTTAGATGCGAAATTCACTGTACAAGTTGAAGTAAACTAGGAACAAAATACAAAATAGTTGCGTACGTTTTTCTAGTTATTTATTTCCAATCTAGTTTCATAATGTGTTTTTGAAAGAATAAAAAAAAAAAAAAATGCTTCAGATCTGATAAACAATCAACATGATCATATACTTGAGTACTGATGATACGTCTTTTCTTCGTGTACACAAAGTGCAAAATACGTAAAACTGAATGTTCATTGTATAAAGCAATAGAGGCGATTACTCGCCAACACATACTTTTCCGTGTAATATTATCTAGTGTGTGTTTCTCCCTGAATGAGCATTGTGAGGTGGCGTTCCACATGGATTCAACTGAAATGAACATAAAATGAGAATATTTAGAAAAGAAAGAGAGAAAAAATATAAAAGTTTTGAATTCCTCACTTTCTTTCTTTTGAATCGTTTCCCATTTTCCTCTTTCATTGCCAGCTCATTCTTTCTCTTTCTCATCTGCTTCCCGTCTTCTCTTTTTGGAGCTGTTTTGTACCCAAAAACTCGTATGCAGTTCTTCTATGAAATAGAGCAAAGTCTTTTCTAAACATGCTTTTGTTTTTGTCTGTCCCTCGATGCTGAGACCACACCAAAACAAAAACTTTTTTAAATGAAGACTGCCTTATCAATATTCCTGATTGATTTTAAATGAAACGTAAGCTTTGGGGGATGTATCGAGCCTTAAAAATCGACATAACTTGTTTTTAATATGAAAGACTCGCCGAGTACTCGGCATGATTTAAAAAAAAAAATTAATACGCTTCTAAAGCCAAGGTGCATTACCAATATCGTTATAAACAGCGTTTTTTGCGAGGAAAAAATCTCAAATAAACCCTTCCTAAGTTAAAAGAATAATGAATCTAGTAAACGGCATGAAATTTCCGTCGTAATAAGGGACTTTTGGTGAAAAATTACATTATTTCTCATACATTTTACTCGGCGCCTGCTTAATAATCAATACTTGCAAAATAATGAAAAACTAAGTTGTTGAAAACTGCCGGAAGACGCCGGCCGAGTACGGAGTCAGTAAAAGTCCCAAATAGTTTTCTATTAACAAAGCTGTGTGTTCTTGGAATTTGTTTTCGTTTTTTCGCTACTTTTCCACAATGTGTAAAGACGGTGTTATTTTCGGCTTGTATTTTAGTAGCACTGTGAATGTATCTTCATCTCAAGCATCCTGCTAAATGTGCAAGTCAGAAATAGACGATCATTTTATGATGTCCTCCTTCTATTCTCCCTCGTCTTGTGTATCATGGTGAAAAACTAGGCTCAATTATCCGCTTTATTACTTTTGAACAAGAGACTCCAACGCATATCTTGATCTCTCATGAGTCCAACTTTCTCTTATATTACTTTTTTCTCTCTTCTTTTGTGCCCATCATCTTTTTCCCACCATTGCCACTCATTTTCTTTCTCCTTTTCTTCCACCTCTTTTACTTGATGCTTCTTCCTCTCTAAACGCGATAAGTTAAATATAAAACTGTAAACTACACGCATTATCTGTTGAGGGAGAAAGCAACCGGAAAAATAACATAACCATACGACCACCAACTTTGGGGATCAACCATAAAGTAGGTACCGTCGTGGCTCGTCTGTCGAATGTGGGGGTCGGTCCTCTCGGCTCACCAGGTCCGTCCCGTCGTCTGTTGGAGACTTGTTCCGATGCCCCCATTTTTCGGTCCGCTCACAAATAACACAACTTTCGATACCTACTTTATGGACGACTGACCCCTTACCTATTTTTATCTAGCCTGAAAAATCCTCTAGGTTTTTTTCTGTACCACTCCACTCCTTCTTTTACCTGTTTTAATCCAGCTCCAAACACAAAAATGCTCCAAAACCCTCGATTTTTCCAGTTAAAGCGATAAAAATGACTAAAAGTCTCTCATCTCCACACAGCTAACCTAAACCACTTGTAAACATACAAAAAAGTTTGTTGCAACATGAGGATTCTGTAATGTCCCAACTAAAACTATAAAACCACGTCAATTTTCTTTAAATTGCTCTCCTGGTTAAGCTCATTAGCTGAAAAAAAGTTTGGAAAAATACAGCCCGCAACAACTGTTAGTGTTGTATCCAAAAACGGTCTTCATAGACAAAATTCCACTCAAACTTATATGTGCCTACAGTATTAACCATGAATGCTTTTAAAATGGATATCAACTCATAATTTTTAGTAATTTTTTACTTAACTCCAAAACTTCAAATATTTTTTAAATTTCTTCGACGCAAATTGAAAGCACACACTTTTCTCTCGAGACTCGCAGATTTTGAAGCAAATTGGTCGGACGCCATGGCAAAAGTCAAAGGTCAAATCTTTCAAATACGGTTTTATAAGACAAGCGCAAGCGGGGTATTATTCGACTGCATTTGGTTACCTTGTTTCTAATGACGTACTTTGAAGCCAGTCAGTGTCAACGGTCAAACACTGAAAAACAAGATTTATGTGGCAAGTGAGGTGTGATTCAACTGTAGTTTAAAAAATGGGTAAAATTCATGATTGCATGATAACGTATAACGGTTTATTTGTATCTAAAAAATAATGTCAATGTAATTCTGTACTGAAAAGGTGAAAGATTATAATTTTTAATGAAACCAAGCTTGAAAGTGCATCCAGGTCAAAACCTCATAGGGAGGAAAGTCATGTGAATAAAATTGTGTAATTGTAGTCATCCGAGGGAGAGCGAGGATAATATGAATAAATGGAACGGATAATGATTTTATTGAGCAAAAAAAAGTAATCATAGTCAAGTGTTTTCCTCTTTAGGTTTCTCCTTGTTTTCGTTTTTTTCCCTAGAAGCTCCTCGAAAGATGACTGAAAGTTTGATTCGAATTTCCGAGGAAACGTATTTAATGCTGTCATGGTTGTTATTACAAGGAAATGGAC
Source organism: Salina celebensis (assembly GCA_036561885.1). NCBI lineage: Eukaryota > Metazoa > Arthropoda > Collembola > Entomobryomorpha > Paronellidae > Salina > Salina celebensis. The sequence goes on along the minus strand of JAAXOA010000188.1, from coordinate 14,911 downwards.
TCTTAACTTGATAGCCAATCCATACATCTACTTTTTTTTCTCGGGTCCGATTCTGTTCCCTATTCCCATCAAGAATCTTTTGGTTTACTCATATCAATAAGCTTTCGTCTATCCCTGGCGAATTTCCAATCTACTTGAAACAAAAAAAAACTAAAATTTCTTCCCTGCACTTACCATACAAGATGCATTTTTACTTTATTTTGGGCAAATCTCGTGGATTTCTACCACGGACGCAATGCTCAGTTGAGGGAAATCTTTCATGTGGAAAGATTTTGAACCGGGTTTGTGTAATAATAGCTTTGGTAAATACGAGAAAATCCTAAAGCTACAGTAAGCATTTAGCGGATTCATTAGAAATAAGAGTAAACGAAGAAAAAAAATGCAAACCATTTTGATTACTCATAAGAGCAGAGATACGCTCGTTATTCGAAGGAGAACTAAGTCGACTACAAGGCCATGATTCCGCACTGGTGATCTTATTCAAGCAAAAAAATGAAATGGAGAAAAATACAGATTTTGGAGCTTGAGGTCGTCCATAAATTACGTCCCATGGATAGAAAGGTTTGCGTATGATATTTGCGAACCAACCAAAAAATGAGGGTATGGGAGTAAGTCTTTATAAGACCGGTCCCGTGCCGTACTTTATGGATCATCCCTTGAGGGGTTCACTGTGCAGAGAGAGAAAAAAAATGAATCAAACTTTTACTAGGATTTTTCTCATCATTTTTCGTTGAAAAAAGTAAATGTTTCTATTCCCCTCTTAACGCGTTGGTTTTCCATATAGAATGAAAAGTATACGATTTTCATGCATGTACGACTAGTCGATGCTGCCGGAGCAATTACTCGCCTAATTATAGAAAGGGAGCGTGATCTACTACTGTGTGAGAGAGAGAGGACGTCGCTCGTGCGCTCATACAGGGTGTCATTTTATGGATGATAACATGAAAGAAAATAGGCCAGCAACAGCTTTTAACTGTGTCTGATCATGCATTGCAAATGTGCTTTATACAGAAAAAGACTTAAAACTTGCCCTTATTCCTACCACCTATGCAACAACTCTCATAGGGAAAACTTTTTCCAGAGAAAAATCTACCCCTCGCTTATTCCTACCGTGGCGATCAGGAAAAAAAAAGAAGAAGAATTACTGTTACAATATGTATGTTCTTAATTAACTCCAGGAAGATTATTGATGCGGAGACGTAGAATATTAACTCTGATCTTCCTCAAGTGGTGAATCAGATTAAAAGAATATTCTCTTCATCTTGTAACCTAATATTGGCAGTTCCTTTTCGAAAAGTTAAGCTGGATACGAGCGAAAGAATTTCTCGTTCCTGATGATTAATTCTGGGTGACTTTCTCTCGGAACATAATTTTGTAGGTCTACCACTAACTGGAACAAATATTCTAAAAGCTAATGACTAACTAGACCTTTGAATTATATGCCCCTAAAACAAACTTCTAAAATATGCATGCAGCTAGATACATGCTAAAATATCGAATAATATGCGGTTATTTATTCGCTAAAACCTTTGCCCAAGTGTATTTTCATGCAATAAAAACTTACAAAAATGACAAGAAAGGCGGTTTCATCCTTAAACGGGCTTTAAAACTCATTCCCAACTTCTTTTGGTACAAATATGAGTTTAAAATTTTCAATTAGCCCAATTATTTGAAGTATTAAAATTTTTTCCACAAATTGCTAAAATATATGCGCTAACAAATATGTCTTAACATATTATAATATGGCAAAAAATGCACTCGCATTTGAATCAAAGGTCCACTAATGACCATTCGTTATGTAATAATCGAAATATTTGAACAGAATCTTAAGAATTCTACATGCTTAACAAAAGCCCACCTGTTCTGTTTCATTTCATCGATGTTGTATGTAGCTTTATATTGTCCGTCATTGGCGGCATCCAAACTGTTACCCTTCATACTTCGACCGTTATCAAGAAGACAAATGAGCTTTTCCTGTTTCTACAAATTGCCAAGTTTCAACGTAAAAATGCATTTCTTAATGGAGAAAACACCTCCTTTAATTTTGCTCACTACCTCCATCCAGTTCATTCCTAGGATGAATTCTCTCATAAGCTCTGTCTACACACATTAGGGAGAAATATTGGTGAGGATTTAGGGTGGGTTCATGTTTTTAGTCAACTTTGACAAAGATAAGTGAGGGGAATATAGGTGTCACTTTACATAACATAATGTTTTGTAACTGAACCAAAAAAAATCGAGAAAATTGACGAGGATGGGAGGAAAAACGAGGGTCCACGCTTTTATACACGCCTAGGTGTATCCAATGTTTTGGGAACCTCACAAAAAACGGCAATGCACTTTTATATTAAAAAAAATATCCAACGAGTGCAATTTTGCTATGATACTTTATCTTAAAACTGGAAACTTTGGGATCAAAAAGGGAAAAGAATCCAGCCAAAGTTTAGAGCGTCTGCTAGATTTAATCAGGAAAAAATCAGAATACAAAACTTAATACACTGGGATGAGACAGATTATCTTGAACATTTTCATGTCTCTTTTTATCACTACAGTGTATGTTCTCTATCGTAACCCGTCATATTGCCGAAGACAATAATGCCGAATACGAATTAACAAGTTGAAATTTTGGACACGTATCTCGTATTTATTATGTCCACTTTACTTTCACTAAAAGTCATTAATATATATAACCAAAAAATATGTTTTTTCTGTAACAAAGCCGTGTTTAATGGACCCTTTTAACATTTTTAAGTATGCAAAATACAGTAACCCTTAAATATAATTTCAATGATGAATAAATTTGCCATTCTGTATTATTACATTCGGCATTATTGTCTTGGGCAATTTTGCGTTCAGCTATAAGACGTAGAACCATCCTCTATTCTCTATACAAGAGATTTTTTGCTTTAAAGTTTGCCCTTTGTCAGCTAAAGCCACGCGACCTGTTACACTTTTTCCGTAACATATTTTCACAGCTTTTGAACATCACACCAAACACATGGACAGTTTCTATTATGATTTGGAACTACCCAGGAAGTATATCGTGAGATGGGCGTGTGTGTGTTCCATGTGAAAACATACACCCATCAAAACTCAGTTGAGTCATCGTCATGGCAAATCAAGTAAATGATATTTTAAACGGATACAATTTCCATTTTTCAATTCAAAAAAAAAAGTTTACAGGCGAGACCTTGTCAAAAACATGCCAACAATTTTCTCTTATCCCTGTGAAAAATATAAGTAAAACGTCAATGTTGACTGTTTTTATTTCTAACCCTTGCCGCGTTCATTCTTTCAAATTATAAAGAAGCAAAGCCTCTTATCATAATTCTCATCATCATAACGCACAAGAGGTATTGACTCTGTCTCGTGACTGTTGCCGTGACAGGATTAAGAGAGACCCGAAAAACAGGATGAAATTTTCCCCGATAAATATTAAACTGTAAAAATACAGCCAAACAACAGAGAGAGATGATCATACTAGCAAAACCTTGATAACAGGTCTGTACTTACTTTTATTTTTATCTGGCAATTGGAAAAAATTGATTTCCTTCTAGAAGAGGAAAAAAACAATTCCTAGTAAAAACTAAACCGTTTCATACGCCAAGGCGACAGCTCCAATAGGGGAAACCAAACTGTTTTTATTTCAATTTTGACAAAACCTTATAAAAATGCAGTGTACAGTTTATACAAAATTATAAACAATACTATCAAATTGTTTACTTACAAATGTCCAGAAAAAAGAATTCTGTTCAGGTTTGAAAATTTTCCATATATGCATGACCACTTGTTATAATACTTTCCCTTGAAATAAAAATCTTTCTTTTTTTGTTCCGATCACTCCCATATTTTTAGCTTTTCATACAAAACTGTTGTGGCGTACAATAAATGTATATAAATTTTTACAAGAATAATTTCCTTTTACCTTGTACTCTTGTGACATAAACTTTCTCTGGGAAGATATATTACCATGAGGGTTTCAACTACGTTATGTATTTTTTTTTTATATTATTATTGTTATTATATTTTTTTCTCTTCGTCTCTATTTATGCCCCCTTGTTTCTTCTACGATGAGATTTTACTGATTCCCATTTCCGTTTTCTTCTATGTACAGGCCAAAAATAAGAGGAGGACGACGATGAAGAGAAGAAAAAAATCGGCCTTTCTTTTTAAGTAGCGAAAGATACTTTATAGGATCGTTGTATGTGTCTGTCGGTCTGTCCGTCTGCTTACTGTATTTATCGAAACCGTTTCAATGGATTTCAGTAATCCATATTTTCATTTATCATCATGGTACAAGGTACTAAATGTTATCGTGTTCACGAGTTCATAGCGCAACCAAATTAACTATATAATGGTTCGTTAATGATGATAAAACTTTTTCGAGATACTGATAGAGTTATTAATGCTGATCATTTCTGCTAATTGCACTGAGGGTCACTTCAGTTACGCTCGCGAGTTAACGTGACCATGAAGACAATTATAACGATTTATTTAGGTAAAAAATGGTCGTTATTTCGTTAAGGCTCTTTATGATGATTATTTGATTATATTTGTACATTGTTGCATGCTTAATTTTATTACGTTGCCGACGTCCCGGGGCAACTAACTAAATGTACTCTTTGTTTTGCATTCAATTATTCATGAGTTCAGATTTGCATTCTGTATGAATGTGGGTGTGCCTTCGCTACTTCAGGATTTAGTGTATAACAGTCTGGTTTTATATAAGATGCTTATCTTGTACACTCGCACATTTTCTTGAATATACGCTCAGTCAGCAACCTTAAGCTGATAGGATCTATGTAACGACCTGACCATAAATTTTATTTTTTTCTATCACCACATACCCCTGCCATCCACAAAGATACAAAAAAAAACGTGAGGTGGGATAACAACAGATATTGTAAATGGCATAAAGAGCATAAATAGAGACGAAAAGAAAATCGCAGAAGAGACGGAGAGAGCGCAAAGAGCACATGGCAAAAGATAATGGGTTACGCTATAAAAATGTGTGCAGAAAATGGGATGAGTGAGCAAAAGAAAATAACACCATTTCACCAAACAGACATAGATAGGTGTGTAGCTATAATCTATTTTTATTTCGGATAGGGTAGTCCTTTCCTTCATAACAGTTTTTAGGATGAAGGTTACGTCATTTTTATACTCACTGTTTTTTCCCCAGTGCACCCATATCTTGATTAGGTACTTGTTCGATGGTCGTTCAGCTTTTTTCGTCTTCTCATGGTTTTTCTAACTTTAAAAATATATAAAAAGAAAAACACAAGATCCAAGCGCGGTTACCGGAAGGAGCGATAGATAGCACAGGAACAAATTTTCAAGGCGATAGAAACGTGTGCTCATTAATTAACAGGTGAGCATCATCAATTGTAAAATTAATATATTGTATGCTCTGCTGCTGTATACTGTATTCACAATTACAGACGGACAGACAGACAATACTAACGATTTAGTATCGGAGTTGTTGCCCCTTAATAAACTGCATAGGTAGTGTTTTATGTGTACACTGTTGCTGTAATATCCATGAAGAAGAGACAAGCATAAAGAAAAATATTCTTTTAAAATGTGAAAGCTTTTCTTCAAGTAGTTCTTCTTGATTTTTTAACACAAGTCTGCATGCTAACATTTATCCTACGTGAGTTTTCGCATCGTGAGACGATATCCTTGTTGGACGTTCACATTATGATGATGATGCCATTTTTCCATATTTCTTGGCGTTTTATAGCTGCTCAGCCTCCTCTTCGGTATTTTCCCTCTCATGGTTAGTGACACAGACTAAAGAGAAAAAAACTTGTGACTTGGGATGATTCTTAAAGTACGTAACGGGAATTTAAAGGGGTTAATTCTGAACTGACCGGAATATGAGGCTACGGGAGTCAGTCTCCATCACTCGTTCCCTTCGGCCACTGAGCCAGCCTCCTCCAGCTTGCTCTTGTCTCAGACGGCCGACTCCTTTGACCTCCGGTCGCTGGCTCCTCGGATGTCGTGGTCAAATCGGGCGCCGTCCGTTGGGTCTTTTCTTTCCCCACAACCCCAATTTACGGTCTTTTCAGAAATAACCCACGTTTCTATTTACGTACTTTATGGACGAGGCGTTGCCTATTTTTCAAAACTTTCTTGTTCAACAAGAGGGAAACACCGTCCGAAAGAGAAAATGGCTGTGCAACTACTACTTGTGTATATCTGAGTAAATATTGTAACGATCTTTGGATACGACAACGTACTGCTGCTGTTTTTCTCCACTGAACATCTTTTTGCGTCAGCGTATTTCATATTTATTTCAATACTTTTTTTCGTATGTTGTAGCATCAAACGCAAAAGTCCCCGTCCAAACTAATTTTGCTCTTGTATCTATGTACGATGTAAATATTTACTTTGATGAAAATATATTGTGGACAGTCTATCCAACGAAATTTCTGCTTTTCTCGTGTAGTCTAATTGGAAATATGTATTTCTTAAAATAGGAACTCTGCGTGTTTCATTCTTGTGAATTTCATGCATTTAGTTGTGCATTTGAAAAGCATTGTTAGTATAGTATTTTGTTAGCAATTAGAACGATTTCGCATTATAAAGAAATGTGTAATTGTTATATTTTTATAAATAAAATTGCCAATTTCGCAAGTTTAGAAGGAAATGAGTGATGATTTTTTGGTTACTTTGGAGATTTACTCTCCGCTGCTGCCCCGTTTTGATGGCATATGTAGCCCTAACCCAACACTACAGAGGAACTAATCCATCCAACAAATATAAGTTTGAAACGATGAAAAATGTTGATAATTGAAACTGTCACACAAGCCCAAAATCCAACAGACATGTGTGCACTCACGTTCTCCTTCCTGATGAAAACGTTAAGCCAGAAAAAAAAGTCGGAAAAGAATATTTCATATTAAAACTGTACGTCCATAAAGTACGTCACGGGAATTGAAAGGTGGGTTATTTGTGAAGGGATCGAAAATTAAGGGTATGGGAGTAGGTCTTCATCAGCTTCCCGGTCGGTACCGGACTAACCGGGCATCTTCGAGAAAATCTCCCCACAAGCCTCCGACCGAGCCTCGTCGTCTGTCAGCCACACTAGCCTGCCGTTCAGAAATAACCAACTTTAACATTCAATATTCAATCCACGTGACTTACTTTATGGATCACCCCTTTTGTCGAAGAGAATTTTCGTTTCTAGAGCGAACATGATTTCATCCTCTTCAGTTATAACTTTGTTTTTCAAACATTCGACAATTATAGGATCGATAAACTGTATCAAAATTACACTGATATGAGGAAAGTGCAACGTGCAGCAGGAGTGTAGCTTTTTTTGTTTTCTCTCGAATATTTGATCCTTAGTGCAGCTGTACCCAAAAGAATAACTTTTTTTCTGCACCCTTCGCATGAAAAAAAATCCGTACAATTGAGCAGGAGAGATATTACAGCTTAATAAGATTATGTATCAATAACTCAGCAAAAAAATGCTTTCAACAGAAGTATAAATAAAAAAGACAAATTGATATTCTTCTCTATAAACAAGAGTAAACGAGACCGAACAAAAAAATCTAATTACCTTTATTGCTCATGATTTATAACGTATTGCGTAAAAAACGGTTACGTATCTGGAAAAAATGCTGAATGTGTCAAGACTCGTATTTATTAGTAGAGATCACTTACGCTCTTAGCTACAAGTGAGCCACACATATTTTTTGTCATAAAAAACTAAGGGTACATATCAGGGGTCACCCATAAAGTGCGTAACTGGAATTGAGAGGGTGGATTATTTGGAAACGGACGAAAAAATGAGGGCATATGAATTGGTCTCCATCAGATGACGGGGAGTACCTGGTCTACCGAGATGCCCAAACCGCTTAGCCCACATACGAACCCCGCCGTCTGCCACAACCGCCCCAACCCAAGCTGTCACATCTTCGACTAGCCTTCTTGCTTTCTCTTTTCAGCCTCCTCCGAGCCAGTTGCCGTTACGCACTTTATGGATCATCCCTTAGGGGCAAAACATCAACGACCTACCACGCAGTTTTTGGAGAGACTGTGAATTCTCATATTAAAAGATCAAGTTTTCAGCACTGTGTAATCTGAAATATTCTCATTCATTTTAATTGTGTTAAGTAGCATTGCGTTACCCTCCCTGAAACCCACTTATTGAAGGCTCTTTACTGAAATCTAATACGCAGTGTTAAAGGCTCAAGGCTCCTAGTTTTTAAGCTGATGCGTGAGTTTTTATCGACTTGTGTCAAGTTCAGCACGAAACTTATTCCGGAAACGGATATTTGGGGCTACTTGCAAGTTTTACTACTTTTTACGACAAGCTCTTTGAGAGCATCCGTCCTTTTGAAACTTGAAGTGCATCCGGTTATCTGGTTATATAGAGACATTCATACGTCTTTTTAATGTTTTGCAAATGTAATATCCTACACTAATTAAAGGAAAAGTGACATCTTAATCTACCTCTAACCTCAGCAACAGTTTTGTCAACATTTACTCCAGGAGCGCTCTTTTTATTAATCAGTTTTTTTCTGTTTATTTGTTCATGAAATTATAATTACTTTTAAGAAATAGTTTGATAGCCAATAGAGGTCATCCATAAAGAACGTCACATGGAGTGGAGCTAGGGTTATTTGTGAACGGCCCGAAAAATGATTTTATGGGAGTGAGTCTTCATGAGGTGAAGGGACGAATCCTAAGTCAGCCGAGAGGACAAATCTCGAGGCTCTTGGCTCAGCTGGCCTCCGGTCGCTGGCTCGGAGCCTGTCAGAGTCGACACGGCTGCCGTTGTTGGGTCGTCTCTGACAGCCGTCGGGCCTCGACTGTAGGGGTCACTCTTCTCGTCTGACCAGGATCCGTCCCGTCACCTGATGAAGACTTACTCCCATACAATCATTTTTCGGGCCGTTTCTAATAACCCTAGCTCCACTCCATGTGAAGTTCTTTATGGATCATCCCATAGCCAAGTATGTTTTAGTAGCTCAAAATAGATGTTCAACATCAAAAGAGAGGTGCTCTTTCGTACAATGCATAAAAACCCGCGGAAAGCTGAAATAGTTTTGGAAACTCAAAGAAATGACTGGCGATGTGTCGCGCACTTGTAGGAGTAAGTTGTATATTTCAAAGTTTAGCCTCCTCAAAAGAAAAACTTATAGGACATTTCTTGTTTTTTCAGTATATTCTAAGAAAACAAAATACTGGATAGATTTAAGCTGCATAATCACTCTCTTCGTTTTATGTATATGACTAAGCTGAAAACGTTGACAAGTTTATTCGAAATTTGGCAGGTGGTCATGAATAGATGAGGGCTTGGTATTTGCTTTTGACAGGTGGCTTCCCTGTTGTGTTCCTCACACTATTACATAGCAAGTGCAAAAATTTAGCGGCACTATACAGCTTTTGCAGTACGATAAAATTAACATCCTAATCTTAATTACAGTGGAACTTCGATATAAGGAATCCAATACTTTCAAATCGTGTTCCAATATAAAAAATACTATAAGGACCACTTTATAGGACTTTGTCCTGCATTTTGGGGGGTCCTTAGAGAGAAGTTTCACTGCATTTTCATTGCATCGTCCTCACATTTTGTTTTCTGTTGACATATTTTTCATGCACTCATCTGTTACGTTGCTACTTCAACTTACTTAACGACTTCTGCAATTGGTGGCATCAGTACTGCTTATAATAATAGGTTTTCATGACTTTTGCTTGTTTCTTCATAAAATTATTGGCGACATGAAGACAATGTAGGCTTACGCCAACATGCCAGCTAAAAAACAAGGCAAGAGAAGTTTGACTGGAAGGGTTATGCAACTACCTAACCCTTTTCATTGCATCATTATTGTCTCTTTGTCAAGTGATCCAGATGAATTGTAGGTTGTGTATGTGCAGGTTTTTGTGGTCGCAGAACTCTTCATTCTTTTTTTCGTAAGATCTGCTTTCACTTTTAGACCATATATTTGAACGATTTGAAGTGCGAGCATAACGGCAGGAAGAGAACCACCGGAGGAAGTGATAAATAACTTGACGCATTTGACATACTAAATTTTTTTCTATCCTTTGGCTATAAACGATCACTAGAAGAGTGAAGAAGCAAACATGAGAATATTATTTTTGTCTGTTTTCCCCCTTCTTCTGTTTTTATCCAAAATAATTCAAGAAAAAAAGGGGAAAATAGTGAGATATGCAGTCACAAATAAAAAAACTCATCTATATCCTTGCAGAGGATACATTTTTTTGAGTGAGGCTTGAGACTACATTCGAAAATCAAAAGGAACAAATCGAGAAAGTATAGAATAGTTAGGGATGATCCATTAAGTACGTCACTAAGGATTGAAAGGTTTGTGAACAGAGCGAAAAATGAGGATATGGGAGTACTGAGACAAAAGCCGAGCTTGTCAGGCTCGCAGGCGAAGCGGAGGGATCTGTGGCTGAAGGGAGCGGGCGAGGAGGCTAGAAGGGGCGACCTAACGGCAGACGGTGGCGCGGTTCTAACAGACGGCGGGGTTCGGCCGGAGGCTAGTAAAGGAAGGTTCTCGACGAGGACCAGGGTCCGTTCCGTCGTCTGATGGAGACCAGCTCCCTCCCATACCCTCATTTTTTCATCCAGTTCCCAAATACCGACTATGATTATGTATCTATGTGGCGTACTTTATGGACGATCCCGTATGATCCTTATGATAATGTACAACCTATATGTCATACGAAGCTGCAAATGAAAAACCAAAAAAAAAAAAAAAAACAGGAAACGGGACAGGGCGGGAGTTATTGGAAGAAGACAAGTCATACAAATATATATTTTACCTCCAAGACTGACATGAATTCCCTGGGTGGAATATTTTATTAGCAACGTCACTCGACCGATCATTGTCTTTTTTTCTCAGTCAAGTACTCCTCCAGTTTGTTTTTTCTTAAGGAGCTTTTTCTCTAAAAAGTTTTTCTTTTAAAATCGACAGTTCTTCTCTTTCATATTTTCTTGGTTATCTGCTCTTTGCTTTTGTTCGACCTCTCTATAAGTATAAAAAGCTACTTAATGGAATCACCGGTTCTGTCTGTCCGTTCCCCGTATTTCTAATGATCAGTGCAAAAGTAAACAGCATTTCACGGAGTCACGGAGTCAATAGGCTACAAAAACAGACAGTCAACAGTCTGTCTGTAGACAGAGTTTGAAAAAAGCTTTATAATTTTTATGTACTACGAGGCGTTACAAGTTGACAATAATTTTTCATGAATGGGCATTCCAAAACTTGTCAATATGGTTCAGCTTTCGCTACTTCAGGATCACAGCGAAACAGTCTGGGTGGAATTGTAATCCACAAAGAGCAGAGGTGGTATAGGAAAAGAAAGTGAGTTTGAGATATAAGGGCTTGCCCATATTGTACGTAACGGGAATTGAAAGGCCAAAGGGCTGTCGAGAGGACCAAACCAGGCAGCGGACAGGCGAACCCCGGCGTCTGCCAGAGCCGTCAATCTGCCGACAGGTACTCGAGGATGACTAGAGTCCATTCCGGTGTCCCGAGACTCACTCCCGTACCTCCATTTTTCGGTCTGTTCACAAATAACAGGCCTTCCAATTTCCGTTACGTACTTTATGAATCCTCCCTAATATTCCATCATAGACCCATCACCAGTAACACCACACCAGTGTGTGTTCTGTCTCTTTCCAACTCAACGAGCTAGAGACAACAACGGCACTTTTCCTTCCTCTTCTTCTCTCCTCATTTCTCTCTTCCTCTTTGTTTGTTGTACTCAAGGTAGAATAGACTCTCTTCCGCGTCACAATATAACGGATTGTTTACACAAGAAGTATTTTCTCTTTGAAGGTGTTGGTGGCACAAAAAAAATTTGTATAGCTTCAGGCCTTCATGCAGAATCGTCAACGCATCACACATGCAAGGAATGCTCACTGGAGCAGATATCCATACAAACAATCACACGCAAAAGACTGAAGAAAATATGAAAGTTGTGTGGGGGGTGAAAAAAAAGAGAAAGGCAATAATATGATCCGTGTGGATTATTTCTATCCATATTTATTTGTGTACTAAAACACCCTGGCAAGGGTAATAAATAATAACAAAAAAATATTCGATAGACTTGAGGATATATTTTTTTTTGTAAAACTTTCTCACATGATGGAGTACACGTAGCATGTCAATTGGAGGGGAATTTTACTACTACAGGTTAGGGATGTATAGAGTACTACATACGGTACTGGCTACTAGGCCGAGTCTGGCAGTTTTTTGATTTTGTTAATTGATTTGCAACTTTATCAAAACATTTACATTGTGAGTTACATAGGGTTTTCTTCTGAGTTTTGCTTTTTTTATGCGTTTTTTACAAAGATTTTGGCAGTTTCTTCTTGGCTTTAGAAGCGTTTTACTTAATTTTCGGAAAAATATTATCCTGAGTAATCAGCTCGGCGAGCCTGCATACTCGGTACGCGGTCGATTTTTAAGGCTCAATACATCCCTAATACAGGTATTTTTTTGAATAGCTTTCATATGTAATGGAAACTTGCATTTATACTTTTTGTTTATTTGTTCGTTCCCTGTGAGTGCAGGAGAAAATCAATGGTGTTTTCCTCGACTTCCATGGTTTCTAGGTTCAGATTGAAAACGAAAAACTTTGTAAAAAAATAAAAAAGGAAGTAATATTTTTTACCTTGTGTAGGGAAACGTTCCCCGAAAACTATATGTATGTAAATTTGTGCGTAGATATTAGCATATTTCTCTAGTAAACACATTTTTCCTGTTTGTTTACAAGAGAAACAAGAAAGTGCAACCTTGCAGAGGCCTATTTGTCAAAGAATTGTCACCTTTTACCAGAAAACATTTCGTATTTTTGGAGAATTCCAAATGAAATAGATGTTGAGGAGGAAAAAAAGTGGAAGATACAAAACTTATCTTTTGTCTAGAAGATTGTCTATATTAAACAAGGAGCCAGTTACTATTCAATTTGACAAGAATAATAGGATTACGACAAAATGGATAGTTTTTTTTAAACGTAGGCTTGCTAAAAAAAAAACATTTGAATTATAATATGTCTTAACTAATTTGTAAATGCTATAATGCTATAAGATATAAGCTAACAAGAAAGATATAAGGTGGAAATACCGCGTTTGAAATTTGGAACGTAAAAATACAAATTGAACACCTATTGATGACATTTGCGACGCATATATATCGATATTTGTTTCTCGCGCAAAACGCCTTCAACTTGTTACATTATCAAAATGGAAATCAACCCTCAGGGTCAAAACACATTTTACGTACCCATTCCCATCATTTTCATGTATTTAACGCATTTGGGTCTTAAGTAGATCTTAGATGGTTCCTTGGACATTAGTAGCAATGTGCACTACATTTTGCGCTAAACCATTCCTTTTAATACTCTAAAGAATAAAACTTATTTCTATGTCACGTCCCACTTATTCTAGGATCATAAACAATTTGGAAATTTCATAGCCTGTTCCTCCACACAGATCATACCAAATTATTCCAGACTCTGGGAAAAGAAAAAAAAAAGAAATTCGTTTAGCATAAGCTGGAACCATTGAGAGGTGAAATTACTCTACAAAAAATGGAATATCACACACTCACCAAGAGAAAAAACCTTTAACGATATTTTGCATCTCCCCCGACGAGTAATCGCACCTTACGTGCTTGACGTTTAGTAGCCATCTGGTATTAGGATCCTAATGGCACACTCTTATCTTGAGCCAACTCTCCCCCCAAAAAACTATACTGTTTTTTTTCTTTCTGATATTACTAGGGTTCCTTAATGCGTGTAGTAGTGGAACTTCCCCGTGATAATTTCATTGTAGAAACACGACATCATCAGCAACAAGAAAATGAGATAGGATCCTTGTATTTTACCATATTTTTTTTGTCCCTCTCGACATTATCTTAATGATAGGAATAATAAAGATAATAATAGTAAGCACCGTTTTTTTGACTGTCGTTTTGTTTCCTTTACTCCATTGCCTAGGGGAGCAGATACCTTCAATCTTCATTTTGAAGCTCCCCTTAGGGATGATCCATAAAGTACGTCACGTGCATTGAAAGGTGGGTTATTTGTGAAGTGACTGAAAAATTGAGGTATGAGACGATAAGACGTACCCGGTCAGCAGTCGGGCAAGCGTCTTGTCTCAGACGGCCGGATGCTTCGTCCTACTGTCGCTGGCAGGCCGGCAGTCGCGGTCGACCTCGCCGCCGTCGTTTCTGCCAGCCATCGGTACGCGTCTGTCGGCAGTGGGATTTGGTCCTCTCGGCTGACTGGGTCCGTCCCGGCTTCTGATGGAGACTCATTCCCATACCCCAATTTTTCGGTCAGTTCACAAATAACCAAAATTTCAATCCACGTGACGTTCTTTGTGGACAAGTCTTTAAGAGAAAAACGGCTTACACCCTGAGTGTAATTGCATGGAAATGAGGATTCCAATAAAGAGTCCAAATTCTTTAGTCATTTTCAGGCACACATTCTTACAAAATGTTCCTGGCTGTGCTCTCATATTTTTGTGCGTGGCCTGTCTGAGCGAAAAAAAAAATGTAATTTGGAAATGCAATATATAATCATAAATTATGTAAGAGTTAAGAATAACAACATTATGTCACCGGTAGTCTTCAAAACCTTCACGTGACAAACTCGGTAGAAACGAACTGCACCAGTACGAAGGTTCCTTGGTAATCATTATTACTAAAAACTTTCTGGGAAATTTAATGAAATGAACCTAGGCCTGGACATTAACCCTGATACGTGTTATTTTCCTTTTCATTACGTTATTGTTTAAAATAAGTCAAACAAAAGCTTAATTTTCGCTTTTAGGCAATTCACACACTTACAACTTACAACTCATATTGGCACACATTTTTGAAATTCTGCGAGCAGTTTTAACAAAAACGTTTAAAGA
>JAAXOA010000187.1:0-30921 GCA_036561885.1 Salina celebensis | reverse complement strand
TTTAACGTTAATGACGAAAACATTTTATTCGCTATATCGACGGACCCCTTTGAGCTGATCATTTTTGCTTATAGCGACCATACCAATTTCGATAACAATCACCAATTAATGAGCAGTTAAAGTTAACTATTGCGTTTCGTCAAAACAATGCCATAGCTCCGCCACTTTTCTATATTTCGATTGTCGGTTTATTAATTGCATCCATGTTATATAGACACGTACGCAAGAGGTTGCGGTGTCGGCAAGAGTATCAATGAATCAGACTAGAATGTAGACGCATTCTTAGATAGTCATAGTCAACATTTTCAGCAAAGCAGAATAATATTAATATTATGTGCTATTTTATTTTACAAAAAAAATAATAGAATAACAAAAGCAGTCAGTAGTGTAGATACTTTTTTTTATCCAGAACCTATTTTTAAAATTAACAATTATAACAAGAACTTTTTTTAAAGAAGCTCTGAGAGCTTCTTTAAGCTTTTTAACATCGTTTTCATGTGAAACTCTTTTGTTTCAGGTAGCACTTACTATAATTGAATTTAACAATTTGTTTATGACGAAGTATACATAAGGCCAATTACAGATAATTATGATGCATGCATGAATAGCTTATTTAAAAAATGAAGAATCGTCAAATGTAATACAATCGTTACATGTGTGATATTTTCGTAGGATAAACTAACATCAGGTAAATTTTACTATCAATATTTTACGAAAAGGAAACAACATTAAGTTACGAAATATTTTATGTACCTAGTACCTGTGTGAAAAGTAGGTTAACCTCAACAGTTCTCTACATTATAGTTCGTTCAAGTAAATACATAATTTCGTGGAACTACGTGTATTTGGAGGCGATTAAATCGATTAATATACTAATTAATACGCAAATTAAAGCATTATTTGGGATAGTGAGATTAGATTGAACATGTCGGTAAGAGTAGAAATCAACATATATACAATATTGTCTGACAATTATGCCCCTAAAAAGCCAGATTTTTATTTATTTATTTTTGAATTTTCAAAACTGATGCTTAACAAATAGTATTGTGAGATAAAGTTTGAATAATTATATAATAATATATGGATATATATAGGTGAATTGTTGATTGTAAGCAACAACATATGTAATTTGTAACTATTTGTGTACATTATATGTAAAATATCAAAATGCTCGAAATAAAGTATGGTGGATGTTGGACGTGGTTGTCACAGAGTGCGAATTGTACAATCTTCAGTAATGCGTTTCACCGTCTCAATTCGCCCCATTCGAGTACTTTCTCCAAAACGCTTAGTAAAAGCGATTTGCTAATTTCCCTAAATTGTGCAATTCTGTTATTAGCAAGAAAATGTGTGATTAATATACTCGAAATGAGATTATTGTATTGATTAAAAATGATTATCAAGATAATATCATACCACTTTGGAATGTACAGAGTTCCATACACAAAGACCAACTGGGATCATAGTAATTTCCAGAAGAGAAACTATTTTTGAGATTTAATATTTATAAACTAATTGTACGCGATTAAAAAGACATATTTAGTCAATCCCATAAAACACTTACTTCCACCATAGCTGTTCAAGCACTTGCTAAACTCGTCGATGCAATGGAAAATGAGTTCTTTGGTAGAAAACAGGCTACATAAAAACACGTGGAAGTCTTGATTCAAAACTCCGTTTTCATACAGTCCAAGCCGTTTAAATATACACATGAGTGTGTCCTAAATGGAAACCAGAGAAAATTGTAAAAATTAATTACCACCTATAGCAAAGCTAATGAGAGATTTAATGGGAGTTGAGCAAGAATTAAAGTAATTTACCCATGAGAGCTGAATTGGGCAGACTACAATAAGCGATATAATTTTCGTGTCAACCTGCCATTTTCCATTAACGCATTCAATGCTCCCGAGGTCTCCTCCGGCTTCTACCTATGAAATAAAACAAAAAAACCCGATATTATACTATCATACAACGGGAGACACTACCCAAACGGTAATACCATCGCATGCAACAATTCATTAACAATCAAAAACAACAAAGCTTGCTGTATATGGAATTTCCACGCTCTCAGCTTTGTTCCCAAATCAAAGTTCATTTCCACAAATTGGTCGGAAGTTGGAAAAATGAATATTTCTGTTTATGCAGACATAACCCGAATCTGAGAGGATAACCACGGGACATGAGAATGAAATTTTGTTGGAGTGAGTGAGGTACCGAAAAATAATTTCACTAATTGTTTTACGAATCGATCGTTCGCATCGATTGGATATCAGCAACAATATATTATTATTATAATGAAAAATAAGTCCACGGATGTCTTTCCAGGTACACATTGACACTTAATTTAACAGATAAAAAGTATATCACTTTGAGTATGTTTATGCAAACATATGGATTAGTGATATTCTGAATCAGCGTAAACTTATACATTTAGTATTTCATATTTCTCAAAATTTGATTTTTGAGGGGGCAGTCGAGGTGCTTGTTCCAAATATTTTATTTATGTATGATATTCATAATGACAGGGTACTCGTAAATATCACTGTTAAGAATACTTTAAAAAAATAATTTGACATGAATTTGATCTCAAACCAATCGCGTGGTTATCACTTTATTTGACATTCAGAATCCTGGGTACTAGAATTTGCTAATATTATTTTACGTAGAAGATGACATAAATCACCATGCAAACAATTTGCACCCATTTAAAATCGTGGATCATGTCCTGATCTGATTTACTTTCACTCCTTTCACTCTTCAGCTTACTGCTCCAACTCCTTTCATTCAACTCAATTTCTCCAATTTTGTGTTTATTTCTCCAAGTGCTTTCTCCATCTCTGCTACAATTTAGCCAACCACTGATTTGTTCATTTATGCACCACGTTTCTGATTCTGACAAATCTGTCACTGAAAGATTGAGACAAACACTGCCTTATACTCTTCAGAACAAGCGACCCTGATATCTTCATCCTGGATTATACAAAAGCTTAGAAAGAAGGATGAGAGGTATTCTCATACATGCCAAGTCCAATAGAGTTAACCTCATGTTTAATTAAAGGAGAAACTGTAATATTTTGTGCTATTCAATAGCTTCAGGACAACCAGAAGACGCCAAACAAGAAGATGATGCTCACGAGGCCGCCATTCGACAGCGAAAAACGCGTCATAATCAGTTCAGGAACATGATCAAATCGAAAGCGAAGCTGGAAGAGGATGCAGCAGAGACAGAAACAGTCCTGATTACAGAAGAGGAAACCGTGACAGGGAACTTTGCCCACTTGAAGAAGAAAAATAAACGCTTTCAATATGACAGTGTTCTTCGCAGCAAGGACAATTACTTTAATGTCCAAGTGGGTGCTCAATGCGATACTTACTTTCGTGGTCAGAAAGTGCGATTCAAAGAAAGGAAATCTGAGCACTTCGCATCTGTCGTGGAACTGGATGCTTATGAATATCACAAAGTAGTCTTCCATACATTTCTCAATGAAATTCTTCAAAGTGCAATATTCAAAGGAGTTATACTTGCTCTTGTGCTCATGAATGCAGTTATGATTGGTGCTTTCACTTTCCCCAAGGTCAACAAGCATCCAGATGTAGCTCGTGCATTCAGCATTATCGAACTATGCGTCCTAGGTGTCTTCATTTTTGAGGTCATCCTCAAGTGGCTCTACGACTTCCGACTGTTTTGGCGCAGCTGGTGGAACATATTAGACTTTACCTTGATTTTAATAACAGTTGGACCCTCGCTGATACCTATTGACTTCCTCAGCGGTGATTCAAGCGATTTTTTCATTACGTTAAGGGCTGTACGAGCGTTTAGGAGCTTGAGGTCTGTCAGTGCTATGGCCAGCTTGAGTATAGTTGTTCACACTGTGGTGAAAAGCATCCGGGACATGGTCAATATTATCCTGGTCCTGATTGTTTTTATGCTGGTATTAGCGCTCATGGGAGTATTTATCTTTGACTTGCAAGATATCCCGTATGAATACTTTCAAGAGGGGGCCTCTGCTTGGTATTTAGTATTCATTTGCGTTACGCAAGACGGATGGGCCCAAATTCTTGTCAGATTTAACGATTACAAAGGAAACGATACACACAAGGCGTTCCTCGTGATATACCTCTTGATTGCAATATCAGTCGGAGGATTTGTCTTTGCCAACTTGATTGTCGCCGTGATTGTAACTAACTTGGAGCTTGCTGTGAAAGAGTTTCGAGATGAAAAAGCGCTATCAGAAAATCCACTGGATTTTCGGGTAAAACGAGTGACAATATTTATGCTTCATAACAACTAGCGCATTTTAAACTCGTATAATCTGATTTTATACAATACAGTCGGACCACCTGTCGGGCACGGTTGAGATTATTAATGTGTACGATTTATTGACACAAGATAACACTGCACTGATAGCACAGCGGCCCTTCAAGATACCCTCTCTAAAAAAGATCTCTCGACGGCGATTGCAGACTTACATTGGGCGTAAGACACAATGACAAATATCCGGTTCATTTCACTGCGATACGGAGTAGTGCAATTATATTTTATATTTTATACTCATATAGTGATCGTTGCTCTGGAACACAACATGCTTGAGGCTGAGCTTATCATGAACGATTTCCAAAAGATTATGGCGGTACTGGTCAGCGTAATGGCTCAGGTAACAACGTAGAATTCTTCATGCGTTTCCAGAAAGTTAAACAATGCGTTTTTAACCCAATGTGATTGATTTCTAACTTTGTAGTTAGATAATATTTACAACAATAAGACTACTGAAAAACTAGAAGAGGAAAAACAAGATGCACTGAGGGATTTCAATAATTTAGCTATGAACACCGAAGGCATCATTCCTGCAGATAAAATCGCCCAAATGGAAGCCTATGAGAAGGTATTAAAAATATTCGCTAGAAAATATTGTCAGTGTGTTTTAAAATCGAATTTTATTTTCTTTGTTGTTTGTAGCTTCAAAAATATAAATTGGTACGCCCTGGTGTTCGTGAATCCATTGGCTAATTAGAAGAAAACACTTAAACCAAAGATGTCATCCGATAAAAGTACGAAAAATGTGGGAATTCAATTTATGAAATAAAAACCTTCCAGCAGTAAAATTATGTAGACTGGAAGCGTTCTCACCAGTTGATAGAACATGTTCTAAATAAAGCTTTATAATAGTGTAAGTGACAGCGAATCAAATTAATAAAATGTTAATCGTAAATATCTTCGTTATCACTATCAGAAGATCCAGAGACAACTTCATCGGCATACTCATCCGCAACTCGTCTTTTGTATTTGGAGTAACGCTTATCGAAACTGATCTCGTCGTACTGCACATCAACGCCATAAGCGATGTCATCATCACTAGAATCTGTAAACGAAATTAATTCATCATTAATTAATTAATAATTTCAATTTCTATTAAAATACTATTTTATATGCGACTTCGAATATAATTGACTAAAATGGTCTCAGAAAACTTACCACTCAATCCTACGCCCTTCATTGCCCCATAAAGCCCTTGCATGTCAGAATTTCCTCCTGAGTAGATTCCTGTGTCGCCCCATTCAGCGCCAGTATCACTATCTGGATAATCATTTCGCCAGTTATCTTCAGCATTTGAATCTTCATCTTCTTCGGCGAAGATGTCTTCGTCGTTGTCCGTCTGGCGCCAGTCATCCATAAAATCATCACCGTCTTCAACACTGAATCAAATCGACAACATTAAATTGTAATTTCAAACGGTTGAATTTATAAAATACTACGCTAAACATTCTACTCACCTTAAAAATTGGTCACAAATAAATTCTTCGATGCATGGATCGTGTGAAATGTATAAATCGTAAACGTAATCCTGTTCTACTGAGGAATCTTTTGTCATCGGTTTTCCATTGCAGGTAACATTCCCAGGCTAGAAATTAAAAGAATTACAGGTTGAGGTTGAACTGAATTTCAGTTTTAGATTTTCTCGGCATTTTCTGATTGCTTACTTCAAATCCTTCCGGCTTGACTTTCACCCTGTCCTGTCTCACATCCGATTCAGACACAAGATCCAACAGCTTGAACAGTTCATTTTCATGTTGGTCCAAACCACCCTCTGAGATCCCACGTTTGCTGGCAACCATCTAAGAAGTTTGAAATGGAAGTAGTAAAAGATGGTTGGGTATTGCGTTAGACGTTAGCGTTGCGAATTTTATTCAATACCTTGAAGCGGCTTTCTTCACTGCTTTGCTTAACGTCTTGTCTAGTCTTTTCAGTGATTTTTGATCGTCTGGCCTTGATGTTCTGTCTAAGTGAAGATTCCTGGAGTTTTCGAGCTACAGGTTTCTCGGTTTCCAATACTTGAGTGACTGTCTGTGCGATGTTTGCGTCCTAAAAAAGTCAATCCATTCCTTTATAACATAATGTGTTCTTAATTCTTAAAGTATATATTTTTTTAAATCAATTTTTCTGTGTACCTGAGTGTCTGGCACAGTTCCAACTAATCGTAAAACCCTGCTACAGACTCCATTTTCCTCATTGTCATCGACAGTCACCCCAATCAGAGTATTTGCCTCGGCATGTGCACTTCCTGAACCTTGCAATCCTTCGGTTTTCTGTTTTTTAAATGAAACTACTAAAATTTTGGACGGCGACTCATCAATTCGTCTTTTTAACCGAATCACGGTTTGGGTTTGCTTTGGAGTAACGACACCAGTTTCACTTCCAACTTCTTCACAAGTACTTAATGCACTAGCCATTTTAAACTCAATTCGGGTTATACTGATTTTAAAAGTTATCAATTTAAGAACACAGCAATCGGCGACAAATAATAATCACAAAGCAATCGATGATCGAGCAATTAAAAACGTGGGACAGTTGATCGTGCATAAATCGCTTCAAATGAACACGAACACATGTGCATATTATTTTTCGTAGGTTTTTGTCAAGATGCCCCAGGTCCTGTAAACAAGAATCCAGCGCTATTAGACTGTTCATAAGAATTGCATGTGTTTCAGTTCCTGATGAAACTTCACATGGACTCCATTTGAAAATGATTGTAACTTAATGATTACTTAAAAATCCCGATAAATTGTGTTGAAGTTGATAAAAATGTTTCGAACGCCTCAGATAATTCGCCGAGCGGTATTTCAAAGGATCTCTTATTCTGGAATAAATTTGGCAGTAAGTCAGTGCAATTTTTGCATTTGGTATCTTTCTTTTAAGCTTATTGAATGTAACGCTGTTTTGGCCCGTTTTCGTAGGAATGTGCACTGAACTGCAGGAATTTCCATTCTTTACTGCCGCCTCGTGTTAAAATTACGGATAATTTGTTAAAAAAGACGTCTTCTGGGTTTGGTACCAGTCTAGGAAGAAATGCTGGCTCGTCTTTTATAGTAACCAGGAATGAATCAACCGGTACCGGCAACCGAGCGTTATCGGATGACATTGAAGGTAGTAGATATTCTATTTGGAATGAATTACAGGTGTACCACTGAAGTTTATATTTTAACTTTGGACATGACTTGATCAATTAGCAGGGATTCCGAGCCCTCCTTCATCCATCCCCGAATCCGCAGACGCCTCATCAGTTGGGAATTCAGGCAGTATAGCCGAATCTAGTCCTATTGAAACCGCGCCGACAGTTGAAGCTATTGGGACTGCAGAACCTGCCCAGGAAGCTTTAGTGTTTGAAAGTATTCCAGAGCCACCAACAGCTCTGGTTGATAATCTTAGCCTGAACGCATTGGGAGAACCGTCACTATCTAGTTTAGGTCTAGGAGGATGGACACCAAGTGGAATAGTTCAACAAACCCTTGAATTCTTTCACGCTGGATTAGGAATGCCATGGTGGGCATCCATTGTTACTGGTACAATTATAGTTCGGCTGGTGATGTTTCCTTTGGTAGTGAAGAGCCAACGGAATGCTGCTAAAATGCAAAATAACATGCCTGAGCTTCAAGTACTTCAGGCTAAAATGACAGAAGCTCGTCAAACCGGAAATGCCCTTCTATGTGAGGAATTTTTAAAAAAATGTTCTTACCAACTAATTTTGAGCATCGCTCAGCCAGATAGAATTCAATTCAACAACATAAATACTTCTTGGTTTTATTGTAGCTGCAAAGTATGGACAAGACATGATGTTATTTATGAAGGAGAAGGATATCAGCCCCTTTAAAAGTCTTCTTGTTCCAGTCGCAATGGCTCCAGTTTTCATTAGCTTTTTCTTTGGACTTCGTAAAATGGCAAATCTACCAGTGGAAAGTATGAAAGAGGGTGGTCTCTTTTGGTTTACCGATCTAACTCTTGCGGACCCGTACTATTTGCTTCCTCTAATTACAAGTGCTACTGTTTTCGTTACTTTGGAACTCGGTGTGGATGGAATGAAACTAAACAGTGCACAGCATGGTCAGATTATGAAATATGTCATGCGTGGAATACCAATAGTTATGTTCCCGTTCACGCTTAACTTCCCAGCTGCCATTTTGTGCTATTGGGTGTCAACCAATGCGATTTCACTCGCGCAAGTGAGCCTTTTGAAGATCCCCGCAGTACGACAAAAGTTAAATATAGAACCACTACGTCAAATATCGCCGGACATGTTACCACAGAAGAAAAAACTTGGATTCAGGGATAGTCTTAAAGAATGTAAGTTTATTACAGCAACTACAGAACTACGACAATCGACCCCATAATTTATGTCTCCTGAAATTATAATTTTTTTATTCTACAGCCTGGACTAACATGAAGATTTCCAAAGAAATAGAAGACCGACAGCGTTACGACGAACTGAGTTTTAAACGTGCAGGAAAAGGTCCTATTCCGAAGACATTCAAGTACGATCCTACCAAGGTCTCCAAAGAATCAATAGCAGCCGTGCAAGCGAAAAGAAAGTAAACGACTCGTTTACAATGTTTCCTAGATATAGGCTATAGGTGATAGTTTTTGTTTAGTGGTATTGAAAAGAATTCGTTAGATTTGTGATAATTTACAATTCTTGACTTCGAATAAAACCCGGAGAGGACAAAAAACAAAGTTCAGTCATTCAATTTTCTTTTTTGTTTATTACTTCCATTTCTATTAGGTTTAAGAAAAATGCGGAAAAAAAATCACATACTTATGAGTACAAATTAAAAGATTTACAAATCGGTTACTTTAAAGATTCATTTGGTAAAAGTACACATGTAGTTAAACTAGAAATTACGGTTGGAAAAATACTTACACCGGATTTTTGCTATTAATTAGTTTAATCGACGACCTTACACTAACCATCCATGTTTTCTTTGATTTCGGCAACTAGCTTTTGGGCATATTCGGCGAAATTCATAGGAAGGAGTTCCACTGCCACATACTTGAGCCGATTTTCATTCTGCGAATAAAAAATAAATAAAAAGTTTGAAACTCGAATTCGTACATCAAAACAATTACATTACATTCAACTTACATTATAAGTCTCCATCTTGCCACGAAACTTGCCCAAGTAGCTTTTGAAAACAGCTTGCTTAATCACAGCATCAAACTCATCTTGGTTCTCATTTTGAAGAGCTCCCAACTCATCCGTCTTGCGTTCCAACAACATTTCACCATGCTCTTGGAAACAAGTAGCCCAGATGGAGTCCGTTGCATCTCCGAAGCAAGCCTGTTAACGGAATCATGGTCATTACAATGGATCATTAGAAGATACTTCCTGATCAATACTGTGCACTTACCGTAACAATCAACCTCCATTTGAAATCTTGATTCTCCTTGTTACACTTCTCGCATCTGTACAATCCATTTCCGCAGTCCATTACTTTCTTGTTACACTTCTCTTCGGTACACGCCTTGTAAAGGGCATTCTCTCGTTTAATGGCAAGCACACTAACTTTGCTTCGGAAGTAAAATCCAGCTTCTGAAGCAGAATTGTCCATGGCCAACTCTCGAATCATTTTCCACGGAGCATTTCCACCACCTACGCAAATCGATTTTCCGGTTTCAACCATTATCCACTATATATATATAAATAAATAAAAATTCTACTAAATAAATGATACATACCTCCACCACCACCACGTCCTGGCCCCTGCAAGCTCTTCGTCTCTATGTTCATTCCTTCATTATCATACCATCCGCGTAACTGATGACTTTCAGGAATCTCTGGATTCACCATCATCACAGATGAGTTCAAAAGACTCAGATTTTTTCCTTGGAAATCTCCAACTTTTGCTCCTTTCACAGCTACAACCGGATTAGTATCGTCCTCAAAATCTTCCGCTTGCTTCCCCCATAGGGTCAATGGAATTTCTGTATTGGTACGGTCCACAAGCACAATATCTCGTTTCCGAAGTTCCTTCCCATCCTTCTTCGTAATAATGGTGGCTAGATCCCCTCGGCTCTTGCAGACGCCAATCACATCTAAATACAACAAATAAAGGTCAAACTCAGGCCCTGGTGATTTACCCCACGTAATATTTATTCATGAAGCAGCACGAAATATTAATGTTTACCAATAATTTTGTCCTTTTCCAAGTCCTCAATAAAGGCGATCTCAGTGAACTGAAATGACAATGTTGGAATGTTATCAGCATCTGCATCCATGCAAGGTAAGACTTGAGTGTCATTCATAAAGCTGATTTCATATTCGTGGTTCAAGTTAGTAAACTGCTTGTTCGCTGGTTTTGCGCTGAACTTGGAAATGATGTAGACTTCGTTAACTTTGATGAAATCGTAAAACTGATCAACTGCGTTGTTGAATCCAGTCATACGAACTTCGCCACTGTCATCCAGCAGGTCCATGCTGAAGAGCTTCCCATCACCTCGAGAATTAGACCAAGTACGCACCGGACCCTTGTTGGTAACACGGGCCTTAATGGTGCATTTGCTATTGTACGGAGTTATATCACGGATGGGAACTATTGTTGAATCGCCCAAGTTTGAGTTTCCGAAAGACACATTTCCCCGAATTGGTGAAGGGGGTTCTGCTTTCTTGGCCTGACCATAAAACATTGGAGGCTTTGTTTCCGTCTTCACAGCAGCTGGTGGAGCAGCCGATCCCGTTCCAGCAGCTAAATGTGCATTTTGTTCGGTGTACTGCACAGGGCTACCAATTCGATGATTAACGTTGGTTCCTTTATCAATCACCGTCAACTCCAGAATGATCAAGACGCGCCTGAAATTGTAACATTACGGTTAGAAGAAACTAGGTCATTACATTTCAAACATACCAAGATGATAATTTGTTAGTACTTCTCTGAGACTGCGTTCGAAATGATTTTCTCCGCTCTAATCACACAGTTGTTATCAATAGTTCCATCCGGGATCATGTGGTTCAATTGGGTAGCCAACATAGCAAACGTATGAGAATGAAGCCCGTCTGAGATGTTTAAGCGATAACGGTCGTTACCACCTTGACCTGCAATCTTCTTGAAGCCAAGGATTTGGAATACAGGTTTGTCCACCTCTCCGCCCTTCATTAGGGTCTGAAAATTTCAGAAAAAGGAAATAAACACAAAGACATTAAACCAGAAATTTGATCGATTGGAATCGGAATCGTCAAAGTCATCATTGATGTTAACATCTTTAATTTAAATATCGTAGATAAAAGAACTAATAATTTAAGCACATACACAGACAGCGCCGGTTGATAATTTGTAGTCCATCTTTCCTACCAAACGTAACTTAACTCAAGGGCACGCCAAAATTAAATTCACAAATATCAAATCAATCAACTGGAATCAAGCAATTTACTGAAAAACTAAGTTGAACTGTCGGTTCAGTTTTAAAATATCACAATATCAAGTTTGAGCCCGACAAACTTGACGGATGGATGCATTGAAAACACGGTAACACTAACATTACAGTCACAGTGCAGTGGAACGCGGTTCTTTTTTCCCTTTGTCAATTCTTTCTGTTTTTATACGTTTTCTTTCACTATCTATCATGTAAACAGGAGGAAAATGAAAAAAAAAACAGAGAGAACAGAAAGACAGCACAAAAATATTTTGCTCAGCTCGCTCGCTGTTTATAATTCGGCTGAATGGAGAATTTCGATGTCGCCTGTTATGCGCACTCGCACATGTCTCTCAATTTTACTTTAAGAAAAGAGAACGCGTGCATTGATAGCACGTTTGGACTTCGAAGGTATTCTTGTAGTCGGCGATTTAATTCATGAGCATCATTTTCGTGAAAATTGTCAAAATTGTTGCGAGTAAATGAGAACATCTAATCAGTTAATCAGTAACCAATCAGGTAAAACAAATCTATTGATTCCAATCAAAATCTGACAATCTAAGATTTCAACGTAGACGATCTGTGTTTGAAGGATGTCTGCTAACGGCGATAACCTGGATGAAAGTTCGTGCCTTGTGAAAATGGAACTGAAAAGTTTAAACTTGGAGGTGAGGCATTCCAAGAATGGGACAGGTAGTAGCATCGTTGATCAATTCATGAAGGAACGGATTGGTGCTCAAGACCAAATGAATTCCATCTTTGAGGAAATAGTTGGCGAACTTAACAACGTGGATGAGTTTCGTCGCTTCGACCGCCCTGTAACTGAAGCTATAGCACCGGGCTACTTTCAAGTCGTCAAGAAACCAATGGATTTATCCACAATTTTGGTCAACATTAAGTCAAATCGGTACCATAAAGGTGATGACTTTCTAGACGATGTCAAACAAATGAGGCTCAACAGTTTTCACTACAACGGGAACGACCAGACTTACACTCCACTGGCAGACAAGCTGTTGGAGTTAGCACGACGTAGGATTGCTGAAAAACGGGAAGGGCTACTTCGGTTGGAGAGAGTAGTTGAACATTTGAATCACCCGTCGTCAGGAGCTAAGTCTAAGTCCAATCATTCCAGATATTAGTCTTTACTGTCAAATGTGAAGGAAATATAATTTGATTTTGAGCACTGTCAACTGTAAAATGTAGTACTAGTATGAGTTACAGACTTAGTGATGAAGTTGTAAACCGTTTTATTGTACGAAGTAATAATTTGTAGGCATGCATGGATGAAAAATTAATATATGCAATGATCGTCTTCTGATTTGAAAAGATTTCTGGGACCGATATAGACATTTTAGTCGAGAATCGACATATTTTATTAATAAAAGATTATCAGACATGTAAGATCATTGAATCGTAACAATCACAGCATCAATCGAAAACATTCCCATTTCCCATCGAAATGATTTTGATGTTAGGCTTTGGCACTTGGCACAGAAGGGACCGTAAGGTTTTCAATTTTGTAACCGACTCTAGTAAGTATTTTTTCTTTCCATGAATGAAAAGTCAACTCATACATACAACATAGTCTCTATATTATGCTAACATCCAACAATTATGTTTTAGGTTGAGTGTTGAATTCTTAAAAGTATGTTCTAACAATATACGTTCATTAAAATTATCGATAGAAAGATTATACGTTGGCGAGTTGGCGATTATGCGTCGTAATTTTGAATGCATGCCCAACATCGTGGAGCGGGATACACCCCAACGGGAGGTTTTGCAGTCAATGGGGGTCGCGAAAGGTACCACCTTTCAACTAGTTGGATTTTGCGATTTTCCTAACAAAAGACGAGGGGACGCTCATTCATTTTTGTTGAACAAAGATTCTAAAAATTCTAATTGATAAACGCCGCATCTGCTTGCAAAAGTGGCAATGTATGCAATAGTGCCATTGGTAGGTATGAAAAGATGTATCTAGCTGTACGAGAGCAGGGGAATGAGTTTTCGTCGTTCTGCTTCTTCAGTCCAGTTCAGCTGCGTTGCCAGTTGCGGTGACTTACGATTTGTTGTTGCTGCGAAATTGAGCGAATAATGGAAGCTAAAGACTAGCCAATTGCATTGTTTATGTTTTTAAACACATTTTAAACTCTTGATCTCAGATAAGCGCATGAAGTTGACATTGAATTTTACAGGAGGTATTTTGGGTGAAACCAGTCGAGTGAGTTTGGGAACAGGCCAATTTGTTGGCTAATTTGCTGAAATGTGTTCCACGCTTCTAAATCAATCCAACCCCGGGATGTTGACGAGCCCTATGGCTGAGTACTTCAAACCATCGAAGACTTATTACATCGATCAAATCAATCAATTGTTTAAGGATCAGTTGTACAGCAGTGTCCTGTATTTGGGAGAACTCGCGTTAAATCTAACCGAAAAACTAAAAGATGTGCTAACAGAGGCTCAACAGCTTCATGTTTTAATTTTAATGGGGGATTCTACCTTCAATATGTACGAGTTCCCAAGGGCTGAAACCTTCTACCGAAGAGCCTTACAGATGTACAAGTATTTGAGCAAGTGTCAAAATCTTAAAGAGCAATTGCCTGAAGATTGCAGCATAGGTATGGTTCTCTGAATCAAAACATTATCTCAGGAAGTTAATCAAGTTTATTATTCCGTCTTGTTTAGATTTGAAGTACAAATTGCACCTTTGTCTCATCCAATTAAAAAGAGCCAGTGATGCTTTAAATATGCTTCAGAGTATCCCTGCAAAACAGAGAACTCCCCGGACGAACATGGCACTGGCTAAAATGTATGTTCAAAGTGGATCTGAGCGAGCCGCAATCACATCTTTTAAAGAAGTCCTCAGGGTAAACTACTCACACAGTCAAGATTTATAATCATGCATCCATAAAATATATTGTTTTATCAGAGATTGCCTTTAATTAACTTCCATTTTATCTATTATCAATTCTTTAGGAGGCTCCAATGTCACTTGATGCCGTTGAAGGTCTAATCTCGTTAGGATTACGGGAAGCAGACTTGCAAGTCTTCTTCCAGCACAAAATCAACAAAATGCCATACTCAGATTGGTTTTTCCGCTGGATGAAGGCCCACCAATGTTTATATGCGAGAGACTTTCCACAAGCCCTTGAGATGATGACCTACCTTCAGGAAAAGAACTCGTTGAACAACAACTTTAATCTGCTCACGACTATTGGATTGACCCACGCCATGCAGGGCAACTACCAAGAAGCAATTAATCCTCTGAGGGCGGCCGGTTCTGTTGAAAATGCCAACATGAAAGGTCAAGATCTCTTAGCATTTTTATACTGGAGTGAGAAGCGAACCTCAGACTTGGAAAAGCTCAGCAATCGTTTAACAGAACTAGATCTGCGCGAATCCAGGAGTGAACCTTGGATTGCATTGGCTTACTACGCACAGCTAACCAATCGAGGAATTAGGGCCTTATATTTTGCACAGAAAGCAACGCTTTGCAACGCTAACGGATATCGCAACTTGGAAGCACTCATCTGCAAAGGGAATATCTTACTGGACCTAGGGAACAAACAAGAAGCTAGCGTGGTTTTCCGCGAGGCTAGCCAAATGTGCAGCTATCGATATGAACCTCACAAGGGCCTGGTAGATTCTTATATTGCAATGCAGAGATTCAGGGACGCATCAACAATAGCAACGCATGCCTGTAAAAAGTTAGGTGAAACTCCCAGAGTTCTCACGGTAAGCCAACTATACTTGAATTTTAGTAGCCCTTGAATTGGCTGGACATTAAACTGTATACGGTTCTTATAAAGTCTACAAGTTCCGATGTTTTTTTTTCAGATGTGTGCGAGTCCACTGGCCAAGGACCCGTTGACATGGCCAAAAGCGAAATCTTTGCTAGAAAAGGCCCTTTCCATTGACAATGCCTACTTACCTGCTGTATTTATGCTAACGGACATTTACGAACATGTAATTATAATCTTGTACTAATGGTCATGCGGAACCGTGAAAATGTTAATGTAGTAAAGCCAATTATACTAAAAACTGAATTATTCTTCATTTCAGGAAACAAATTACAATTCTGCAATTGAATTACTGGAAGGACAAATCGAACAACGAGTCAACCCTGCCCAGGTACATGTACGGCTGGCCCAACTGTACTTGAAGAGAAATGACGAAGACAAGGCTGCTGATCACTTTCAACTTGCATTGAAGTAAGCTTTCTTCGTAATTAAAACTTAGCAAGTAGGTAGATAAAACCTAACAATATCTAATCGTCATATTTGTGATTCATTTCAATAGGCTGGACCCTACCAATCGGGATGCGAGAGATGGTCTTAACCGAATCGATCTCGTAGGCAGCCGGCCTGGTGTCCATGACGCAACTGGGGGCTCTTACGATCAAATGGACCTCGCTTTGGAAGAAGAGGAAATTAATGATGTAAGTGAATCTCAAAAAACATTCAAACGGTGGAATATTATGTTTAGAACACATACAATGGCCTAGTTGAATTTATTGACTTTGATTAGATGGACCAAGCGGACAGTGAGCTCGAAAATGCTGTTTGGAATGGACCTCACGATGCTGTACTGGGTCGCTCTAATTAATTTTATCGATTAACTCCTACAACACGTTTTATTACTTAACTGATAAACTTCGTTCGCTTTCACATCGTACCAATTGTATTTTTATTGATATTAAAAATTGACATTGTTCTACGTAAAACGGATTACATAAATAAAAAAAATACAATTCAACCCGTAATTATCTTTGACTAGACATCTCCTTCAGTTGTTGAGGAACGTGGATATCCTGTTCTTCCATACTAGCAATTAATTTCTTCAGACTATCTTTGCTCTCCTGTCGCTCTACAAGAACACCAAACAAACAGTTATCTCAACTAAAATCATTTCGTTTATCATACATATTAACACATAGTATTCATATCAAACATATTTTAGCGAAGAAAAATCATATAAGGAAAAGCCTTACTACAAGCTCTTAACGCTGTTTCATACAACTTTCTGCAATCATAATTTAGTCCAGTCTTCTGAATCGCAGAAATCAAGCTGAGCACTTTGTCAACTTCATTCCTAGACATTAGATATTCACACTGCTTGATTAGGGACACAAAGCTAAGGTTATTCCCAAGCTCCTACAAAACACCATAATTTCAGTTTGACAATTTTTACAAATGCGAGTAGGAGCAAAATATGAAATAGATATTTTTAAAAAAATACCAAAAAGCATCTCGCTGCCCCATCCACATCGCCAACGTCTGCCTTCGCCAATCCAAGCAGTCGTTTTGCCTCAATTTCACCTTTAACTGATGCCGAGCACTTAGCCACTCTGTCTAACAACTTTTCATCGTTCAGCACCTTATAGGTCAACTCTTGTAAACACGGGCATGCTTTATACTGTTTACTGTACAATTCTAATCTCTCGACAGCTCCTACCAGGTTGTTTTTTCTAATGAGGTCCCGGATAGACGGTCCTAACGTTGGATTCTTCGGAAGCATTAATCGTAACTTTAAAAAGAGTTCAGTCAACTCAAAAACATAATCGAATTCTGACGACAAACTCGATTTGGAAATTGCTTCCAGTAAGTTGATAATGTTCCTAGAAATGTTTTCGGTTTTGTGTACTCGTCGTGATTGACACATGTCTCCTACTAATTGCACGGCCTCTTCTACTTTTCCATTTTTGGCCAGTAACGTTCCAAGATCGATGATTTTATAAATGTCCACAACTACATCGGAAACTTCACTGGTTAATTCGTCAAACAAGCGAAGGGCTTCTTTTAACCGCTCAGTTTTAATGTAAGCCCCCATCAACGCTGCCTTCATACCTGTGGAGAGGGCTCCGTACTCTTTTTCAAAGCTTTTCGAGCACTCCATCACTTTCTCCATGTCCCCTGCTGAGCAATATTTCAGAAATAATCTTCTCATGTTACCCCGTGCATTTAGTCCTTTTGATGTCAATTCCACTTGATGACATTCCAAAGTATGAATTGTTGTCAACTCCGCGTTTCGTGGCTGTTGAAAATACAGCCGATCATCCACGTCCAAGTTTTCAAAATTTAATTTGAATTTTTGTAGGTTCTGTAAGGCTTCTTGTGATACAGTTACTTTCTTGGAAATGCATTCCTGCAAAATTGCTTCTGCTTCGTCTGTCCTATCACACTCCGATAATTTCACAAGAAGCTGGCCAACATAGTCTTGAAAATCTTGAGGAGTCCGATTGTCATATACATATTTAACATATTTTGAGATCGCTTGCAAATCTGAGGGGCTGTCCACATCACAAATGTATTGAACCATCTTCTGAATGATTAACGAAGGATGTGTCACCTTTGCTGACACCCTTTCCACTATTAAAAATAGAACAGAAACGAAACAACTAACCTAAATGTAATGGCATTTTGATTTTAAAGATATGTATTTTTATATCCATTACTGACCAATCGGCAAACCTTCGTTGACTTGTCGCTCTTGCAACGCTACGATTAGCCCTGCGCTTACTAATCCGCCGGAAGCATACGACAAATTTGTAATTTCCTTTACAATTTTTAGAGTTTCCAGGAGATTCCTTTCAAGATGAAATAAGGTTGGGATAATCCAATCTACTAGAAGATCCCAATCAGGTGGCACACCTTGCGTTATCATTTGCTTCAATACAGAAACACCCCCTGTAGTTCCTAACTCCGTGGAACGTGAAAGAAAGGCTGGGAGGAAGTAGTGGGGCCGCACTGGAAGTCCACTGGAAAGCATTTTATCGAAGATAGTGAACGCAATTTCAAATCTTTGGTGTTTAAGACAAGATTCTGCAGCAATATTGTAAGCAAATGGGTTTCTTCTTTGATTCTGGAGGGAAGATACCAAGCTCAGGTACTTTCCCGGATCCTAAGTTTAAAAAAAACATGTTCTTATACTTATGGACCTACGAGAATTGAAATGGAGTCACGTCCAATTAATTGTAATATTATTATTACTCCAACTCACAGTATGGGCCTTAGCTGTGTGAAGATCCTTGATGAAAAAAGCCCCGA
This sequence comes from Salina celebensis, assembly GCA_036561885.1. Classification (NCBI taxonomy): domain Eukaryota; kingdom Metazoa; phylum Arthropoda; class Collembola; order Entomobryomorpha; family Paronellidae; genus Salina; species Salina celebensis. Next base: position 12,201 of record JAAXOA010000187.1, on the reverse strand, counting down.
GTGGTTCCTGTTTTACTCGGAGAATACTTTCAAACCCTATCACCATCAGGAGAGCTCCTTGTGGATGACCCGAATGTGTCAGTTGCCGAATTAAACTGGTCACAGTGAGCAAATACATTTGTTGTGAGTTTAAAGCCCAATTGATAACTGTTTTAGTGATTTCCTCGTCTTCTTGCATGCCAGCAACTTTGAGCAAATTGTAAAACACATCCTCTGGTAATCTCAAACTACCAATATCAGCGTAAGTTTTTAAAAGTCCGTCCAAGTCTCCTTTTTCAATATGAATTTGTAATAAAGTGCTCCAAGTATCCACGCCAGGTTCAATCTGTGACGCTTTCATAATCCCCAGTATATCCAGAGCTCCTTGGTAATCCCTACCAAAATCAATGTTCAAAGTCGGATTTGAAGATGAAAGCAAGACATTAAAAGAAACACGATGTTCTATTCTTACCCAGCCCGGAAGTTACCAAGTATGAGTGCATTGAAAAATCTTTCGTTCACAGGCACCTCGTTTAATTTCATGATATCCAGAACTTGAACAGCTCCTTCCAAGTCTCCTCGCTGACAGGCGATCAACATGGCAAAATAATACATGGACCCGGTCACTTTTACTTCAGCAGACTTGGCCTGTTCCAACAGCTTCAAAGGATTCACATCCTTATCTTCATTCATAGCAAGTACTTTCAGCAACGCTTCGAAATGTTCTGGCAAAAGTCCCTTGTTCTTTTCAATCACTGACCAAACGCGCAAAGCCAGCTTGACCCGGTAAGTTGAATCCAAGTCAGGAAGGACATCACAACAACAACTGATCAGAAAATCCCCAAAGTTTTCCAGTCGAGGTGCTTTTAAATCGATGAAAGTTTCATTTTTCATAAATCCATTTTCAACACAAAATTAAAGTTGACGTAAAGAAACATTTACCTGCTTCATAAAGCTCTACAGCATTGTGGATCTCAGCCTTGTGAATCCTCCGCTTTCGACGAATGTCTGCTTGTAGCCGATAGACAACCTGGTCAAAACTTCTTACCCTGGATTTCACATCTCCAAGGTTGTTGTCAGTCTCTGTGGAATACGTCCGCACACCAGAAAACCAAGTTTCACTGAACGCTGTTAACACAGGTGTCCTGTTTAACTCTCGTACTTCAAATAATCTTTGCTCACATCCGCATCTAGGATTTTGATACTTTACTTTACTAATAGAACGGACCGGAAACCATACTTGTCGGAGGACTGATTCTGTAAAAACTTTTGTGCTGGCTAACCTCATCGTGAGGACTTAGGGAGTGCAGTGCAGTGCAGAGTGCAGAAATTAGGGATTTTTGTAATCTTTGCGAATGCATTTCTCTACCTCTCACGATCAGTCAGTGGAACATGATGATAAACCGTTTGCATGTGACTGAAGCGTCAGCTGCGGCGGAGGAACGGTGTCGCGGGACGCGACGTCAAAATATTGGGGCAACACTACTTTTTTGTTAGGAAGTTTTTGAAGATGTTACAACTTTAATTTTTTAACTTTTCACCAACATGATTTTTACATTTATTTGTATAAATGAATATTGAATAAGAAGTTTTGTAGAAACAATGATTATTTTAAGATATATTCGTGAAATCGCCTACTCGCTATTCAGTTTCCATTGATTCTGCGACAGGTCCAGCTGGTGCGGGATCTTCTGGAGCGTCTGGTGGAGGAGCATCATCGTCTCCCGCGGCTCCTTGGGGAGCACCACGACCACGACGTTCGGAAGGATCTAACAAGTTGAGAAATTCGTCGACTCTTTCGTCATCGTACACAGCAAACTCGGTTTTCTTTCCTACAACGCCAATACTAACGTTCTAAATTAAACAAAATAACACAACACAACATTACCTCAATTACTCAAGTATCTAACTAATATTCTTGTAATATGAAAATATTATATACAAAATATTATATATTATATATATATTTCATTTGATGTCACTGTATGTAATTTACCTTTCGAGGAAATCTTGTGTGACAATAAACAAATCTTATCATCCGACTAATTCTGGTGTTAGTATAGCAAGTAAAAACTAGGTATTTTAATTTCAATGACTGTATTTACCTTGTTATTAAGCTCCATCTCTGCTGGTAAGGTGTCCCTGAGAGCCTTCAGAGCATGTGCAACGAGCTCCTGCAAGTTACAAGCCCCAAAGCTATCTAAATGTTTCTCCAGGTAGGTTCTCGCTGACTGTGAGCGTGCTCCAATGGCCATAGCTTTGCAGTCGTAGTAGTTAGCAGACGGACAGGTTTGGAAAAGGTGAGGTCCCTGACTGTCATATCCAATTACGAGCAGCCCGACTCCATAAGGACGTCTGTCATACCGCTGAGTAGACATTTGCATCTTATTCCCGAGCATAGACATTAAACGACCAACTGGAAGGGGAACATCATCAGAGTACTTGTAGTTTAAACACTCCATTCGCATCCACCGCACCATCAAACGGGCATCCGCAGTCAATCCAGAGATTGAAACTCCCATGTGCTCGTCTACAGGGATGATTTTCTTTTGATGGGCAGCTAAATCAGACGCAGCCCTTTTTAAAGCAACGACGACAACGTGCGTTTGAGACTTGACGCCTACAGTAGCGGACCCTTGCTTAACGGCTTCCATGGCGTACTCAACTTGATGAAGACGCCCGGCAGGGCTCCAAACGGTGACATCACTGTCGTACTGATTCCGGAACTGAAAGTGAAAACAACGCATTTAAATTAGTTTAATTTTCTTATTGACAGTATTTGCGAAACTTCTAATGCACCGTACCATTTTCAAATGCTCTTGACAAATTAGTTGACAAGTAGGATTTCTCCTTCACAGGTCCTGTAATCAAAAAACACTCTCTAATTAAACAAATTCGACCTTAATCACAGCAAATGCTTCAAAACTAAAGCAAAGTTACTAGGACTAGTTATAGATGACTGATTATTACCCAAAACAAATCGATTAACAAACGCCGAAAGACTTAACTTAATTCCTCTATCCAAAATCCAAACAAAACAGGGTGACAAGCGAGCTCACAAACTGCTATCTCATCCCTGCTGGTTTTGCTTTTGAGTCTCAAGACTCTCTAACCTTATAAAGCGCACAACGTTAGATATAGGGTACTTTGAGAAATCCCGCGATGGTTAAACCAACTCAAACCGCTTGTCATTGCTCTACTGTGTTTTGTTGTTTGATGCTAGCTTCTCATCAGAACCATCTGACATTTGAATTTGCTGATTTCATTTTCACTCCAAGCAAATCGTGAAGTATTAGGAATTCGGTGAACTAATCAACAGTTAATATTTATTAGCCCAAAAGAAGAAAATAGTTATCAGCTTTCCGGTAAGAAGAGAGTGGAAAATAATATGGTTTAATCTTGACTTTTCATGTTAAATATTTTTCCTGACATGTTGTTCTGTGGATTGTTTTGTTTAGAGAATTTAATCTTTTGGAAGTGATCATCATGCCTTTGGAAGTTCAAGAAGATGGTTTGGAGAAGAATCCGGACTTGCAATTAGCTCAATGGAAACATTTGCTCTTGCTTCCGGAACTCTCTGAGCAACACAGCCGTGTTGACATTGCGAACAAACTGGTAGCTGTGATTAAGAAAGAAAATATGGCACCTTTCTATGAGGACTTGGTCAAGGACAAGAACAATGTCCCCCTTGTGCGAGTGGCCGAGGATGAGTTGAACTTAATGAAGACTAGAAATGCGGAGAAAGTCAAGGATTACGACGCTTACATTGAAGACGCAGAGAAAAACTTAACGGAAATGGAAGTTCGAGAAAACAACTTGAAGAAAGCAGAGTACCTTTGTCGTATTGGAAGTAAAGATGAAGCACTGGCTGCGTTTAGGAAAACATATGATAAAACGGTCTCGCTTGGCCAGCGGTTGGACATTGTGTTCAATCAAATTCGCATTGGACTCTTTTACATGGATCATGACGTTATAACTCGGAATGTCGACAAAGCTAAGATTCTGATTGAGGAGGGTGGAGATTGGGATCGCAGGAATCGCCTGAAAGTGTACCAGGTAATGACAATTCAAAGTAACCATCTTTGATTCGGGTGAATTGTGAAATAAAATTATTATTTTTGTTACAGGGAATGTACGCAATGGCTATCCGCGACTTTAAGACGGCAGCAGATCTCTTCCTGGAAACAATCTCAACATTTACTTCTTACGAGTTAATGGACTACGTTGATTTTGTCCGGTACACTGTCATCGTCAGCATGTTTGCTCTGCCCCGTAACGAGCTCAAGGAGAAAGTCATCAAAGGAGCTGAAATCCAAGAAGTACTTCATTCCCAGCCGGAACTCCGAAAGTACATGATGTCTCTGTACGAATGCAAGTACGGCGATTTCTTCGCCAAACTGGCTGAAGTTGAAACGGTAAAGAAATCACTAATTATATTTACATATAAACAGTTGTCATTCTGCAAAAACCCTTGGGTTTAATGAAAGTTGTTTAATTACTTCGTAGGCGCTAAAAGAAGATCGCATGCTGTCCCCACACTATCGCTACTATGTTCGAGAAATGAGGATTAAAGCATACTCGCAGTTGTTGGAATCTTACAGCAGTCTTACTTTGGATTACATGGCAAGATCGTTTGGCGTCACAACAGATTTTATTGATATGGAACTTCACCGCTTTATTGCAGCAGGGCGTCTTCACTGTAAAATCGATAAGGTCTCGGGAATTGTAGAAACAAATCGACCAGACAATAAGAACTGGCAATATCAATCAACTATCAAACAGGGGGATATCCTCTTGAACCGTATTCAAAAATTGTCTCGTGTCATCAACATTTAAGCAACAAATTCTAACTAATGTTGAAAAATATTTAACAACTATGCTTTACCTTCGTACTTTATACAGTATCAGATTAGAATTTGTAACTAGTTTTTGCTGTAAGGCAATTCTGTATAAAATATAAAACAATAAAAACTTTTTTTTATCGTCAACTGACTGTGAATTCTTTATAATTAATTTTTTAACTGTGTATCAAAACATGCCGTCACAAATACGTGAGGTTCCAGTTATTCCAACATTCACTTCCAATTAACAAAGGCGGTACATCCGGTTTTCGAATCGGATACGTGGGATTTAGTGTTTAGAGCAAACTTTAGCATCCTTCATTCCCAGTGTCTTGAGTCTTCAAGCTCAAACACGTGCATTCAAGATCTAGCAGGTGACTACACAAACATCTTCCAGCGAAGTCTTTAAATTAGTCATTCCTTTCAGAATCTTGACTTCCCACTACCTTACAGGCTGACGAAAATAAGATTGAACGTTGTCCGTCTGTGTGTTTTAGCGTCAAAAATGACATCACGCAGTGGTATATTGAATCCCAAGGAATCCGGCGAATTTATTGTGGCAAACGCCAAATATGTTAAAGTAAATGAAGATGGAGCGAAAAAGTGTGCTGCTGAGGTAAAAGAAACCTTTCATTTTAAACTAAAAGACTTAACAAGTTATTGTATGATGTACTAATACTGTAGTAGTATATTTTATATTTAAATTAGATTTTTGAAGCAGTCAGATCCGGCAAACTTACCCCACGCAATTTTGGACAATGTGGGCTGCATCCAAGTTCGACCAGTACATCAGCGAGTGACTGGATCTTTCTAGTTGACACTTTGAACTTTTCATTTTGGTCGGGGGTCGCAATAGAAGGGGATAAACAGGGAGAAGATCCGCCAAAATGGGAGGTGGAGTATAAGGGAAAACGCCACACTGGCTACTTTGCATTATGTGCCGGTGTCAACCGAGCCATCGTAAGAATACTCACTCTTGAGCAATACACAAAACATTAGTTAATGACTGGGCGTAACATTTAGTTTTGTAATTCCAGGATGAAGGAATTGACATCACCAATCCAAAGGTGTATGGTTCCCTTTCCAGTGACGACATTCTGAAAATCTTCCGGTCAGTAACAACAACCCCCATTCCACTTGTGGACGACAGAGTCAAAAACTTGAAAGAAGCCAGTGAGGTTCTTCTGGAGAAATATGAAGGCTCTTTTGTCAACTGTATTAAGGCCAGTAACCAAAGTGCTCTAAAGCTTTTAGACATTGTTGTCTCAGAGTTTCCATCATATCGGGATGAAGCAGAATATGAAGGGAAACGAGGTATTGGAACTTCTAATTCGCTCGAAATATATTACGCTTTTAATTAGAACTACTGGAACAGGAATTTAAATCAATTCTTGTTTTGGTATTTTAGTGTCTTTGTACAAACGAGCGCAAATTCTGATTGGAGACATTTGGGCATGTTTTGACGGAGAAGGTCTTGGAGAATTTGGTGATATTGAATCTCTAACTATGTTTGCTGATTATAGGTAAGCAATTTCGTAATCCTGGATAAACTCCGATTAAATGGGTATTTGCTTGTTAATGCCATTTTTGTTGCAGGGTTCCTCAAGTTTTGTTGCATTACGGAGCTTTGGAATATTCCAAAGAGCTTTCCACAATTCTAGAATCAGGTTAGCATAAATACCTCAGGATAATACAATAATTCTTGAGTTTTACATGTTGTATTGAATTTTCAATTATGCCATCCATCTTTCTTGTAGACAATTTACTTCCAAACGGAGATGCAAAAGAGGTGGAAATCCGAGGTGGTTCCATTCATGCCGTAGAACTCGTAAAGGCTGAAGTTCGTAGGCTGTTGACAGATGCAAATCTGCCCGTTTCATCAATCAATTCTGTTCTGATTGATCACTATCTGTGGGATTACCGTCGAGAGCATGCTCTTGCAATGGAAAAATATCCGTATCATAAAACAAGATGCATTTACTACTAAAGTCTTTGTGTTTTTGTAACAACAGTTGACAGTCTACAATATAACAAGTCTTTTCCTTCCACCAGTTCATTAAGCTCCCGTCTTTCCATTATTGAGTTAGTTTTGAATATGTTCATCACATCTATAATTAATTTTGCATCTTGAAAACCGAAGAAAACAAGATTCATACAAGTCTGCATGTTTTGGTCTGAAGGGTAATAATTCAATTTTTTTCTCTCACAAACTTCATTACTTTCATAGATGTAGTTACATCATTAAATACTCATCTAACTAATTTTTACATTGGCTTTGGGAAGTCTGTGGCAAAAAGTAGTCTCGAAGTTTTCCAGGGCAAGTTTGTCCATCCAAGTAAAACATTATTCCTGGTATAGTAGAAACGAAAATCCGAATGAGAATCGGAGTGAAAGTTTGGATAGTGATGAAAAACATTTTCATAGGCATTCAACTGTTCGCTTCGTGAAATGAAATTAGATGCGTCAATGGTTGCATACGCACCTGTTGTTGGACGTGTGTTTGGAAGTCGAATATATTCACGCTAATATAGATTGAGAGGAGAAAGGTCCCAAAAAACATTTTTTCTCTTGTGGTCCCCTAAAGGGACTTCTTGGTTTAAAAGCGAAAAAAATACATCGCAAGTTTTCAGAAACGAGGAGTATTCATAAAGTAAGCATTGTGTACCGACGGAAGCGTGGGCGATAATCCGCGGGCTACATTTTAAAGTATTCATGCAATAGTCTTGCAAAATTCAATATTCATTGGCATGATATCTGGCTTCGAGGAAATTATTGCCCCGAATTCCAATACTTTTTTTGGCAATAGATTTCTCAGTTCGCCCCGAGCAAGTTGGTGGTGAAAGTATAGAATGTTTTCACGGGTGAAAGTGGGAGTGGAAAATAAGCAAGGTTTTGTTTGGATGAGTATCTCAACTCAAGAGCAAAAAAATGAAACATGTGTGGAGTGTGGATGAAGCAATTTCAAACGATAATTGAATACTTACCAGTCGACTAGAATCTAGCCAATCTTTAGCAATCTGTAAAAGTAATTGTGAAAGTGAAAAATTTCCCAAAGCACAGTGATAGTCCAGGCATTAAGTGGTAGGCACATAAGTACATATTTCAGTGCTCAGTCAGGTCAATTTAAAGATGGGAATTGAGATAGTGCACCGATTATGATCCATAGCCAGAAAGAAACTTGTAGATAAAATACCTCACAATAGTAAATCTTGTTTTATTAGCATTTTTTTATTATTAACTTTTCACCCAGAACAGAAACTGCTGCGAGTCACATAAAACGCTCGTGAAATAGAACTTGTTAAATCCTTTGGATAATAGTTAATATTGTTATAAATATTTCGACACAAGTGAAGTCGAGTAACTCTTCTGGAAATTGTATTCATCAATGTTTGTAATAACAACCTATATCACATATAGTTTTAGAAAACTTAATACTGGATAAAGAAGATCGCCTAGAATATAAATTTCGTAAAGATTTAATTAGCTGATATATCAACAGGATACTTTATTTCGCACCATAATATTGTTCATATTCAATTTGTTGGTTATTTATAATAAAATTCTATATTTTGATAGTTTATCATAACTTTTTCCGCAATTTTGAGGTACCACATATGTATTAAAAATCAACTGAAACAAGTGTCTCAAGAGCGCAATCGTCCACACTAAAATGTGCATGAGAGAAGCAGTTTCGGTACTTTTCCCCACGATCGCTCGCCGCATTCGCTTCACATAATCATTAGTCCCTCAAGTAATTTTCATCGAACCCAATTTATCAAACTTTTCCTGTCGATGAAACTACACCCAAATGGGTGGTAAATGCGCGTAATATACTTTATTCTATTTGTTTTTCTCAAGTTTAGTTTAGTATCTAGTATGTAACAATACTTTCTTATGATTTTTGGCTCTAACAATACATAACTCTTATATTTCAGGTCACTGTATATTTGCCATTCTATATTGTATTATGGATGCCCTAAGCTTATTCTGTTTTAGTTGGGTGAATTAAATGTTATAATTATAACAATTTTAGTTGATAGTATAAATGTTTTTGGATATAATAGCAATAGTAGCATAATGTGAAATAGGGGTTTGGCTGAAGATTTTACACAAAAGGTTTCACATTGAACATTGATCACAGAAAAAATTGTGTTGATTATTTTTTCTCCACACAGTATAGGTTTTAGGGACGAGGACGACTATTGCAACACGGTATAGTTTATAGTTGTGTATTTAGGATATTTTAATGTGAGTTTTAGTAAGTAAATTCGTGTAGCCTTAAACAGTATAACACTAAACATTAATTTTAGTTGTCTTTCTATTTGTATGTTTAGAAAAATATAAAACTCTGAAAAAGAATGAAACGAAGTACAAAAAAATGTACGAAGTATTGTTTAAGAGTAAACATTCTAATGAACCCTTTCAACATTCAACCCTTCACGATTTAATGGCTATGTTAGATATAATTACTATCTTTTTCCCAGTTTCGAGCATTTTTAAGTCACGAAAGGGGCTCTCTGTGTGTGAAAAATGATCGAAACTGAGGAACAACAGAAAATTGTGTGTCCTCATTAAAACCAGAATATTTTTTTATTCTTTAGACATCCATGGGGTAACATGAAACAAGGTTTATACTGATTGTGTTTACTCTTGCATGATGCACTCATTAGTTGCTTTCTTTCAAGTGCTTTCCATTGTTAAATCAAGCGGTATGATGCGCATCGAAATGAAAATTTCAAAATTGATTGTTTGCTACTACAAAATAATTTTCCAATGTTCTGAACGTAAAAGTCTTCCTCATCCCCCGGTTGCATGCTTTACAACAAACTATTACGAAAGCAAATACCGGAGGTCTTTAAAACAACATGTCAAACTTTTCTTTGGCTCCCTAAAGAAAACTACACCAGACTAGATAAGCTGTCATAACCAAGTGTATACTCAGGTACTCGCCCCGGGACAACCTGAGAAATTCCATTGTGCGCTAACTCAATTCAGCTCGCTGTGAACAACTCAAAAAACAAAAATGATAAGGATGCCTGTAAAATGGCAGCGGTAATACTTTCCAAAGACAACGCATCCAGGATCCGTGAAGGATTCTCTTGTGTCACATTCAGAACAAGAATATGTTCAATGTTTATGAAACAAGATGTCTGAGACACGTACCAAACTTTTTTTTATTCATTTCCAGAAACACCTACACAGTATGTCACTTTTTATCTCTCCTGAAATAAACAAATATACCTAAGCAGGCATGAGAATACAGAACTAACATCCTAAAAAAACTTTTGCCCTTACTATAGGATTTTGTACCGTTTTTTATCGGGCCATCACGTCAAATTTGTGTTCCAACTTTCACCACCATTGTAAACATAAAATGTGTGCAAATGACACTATCAACAAATACATAAAAATCCACCTGTCAATCTCCCTACGTTGTCTGCTTTAAAATGAAACATGTCTTGTTTCCTTAAACATTATTTACGTTGTGCGAAACTATGTTTTTTTGTAAGGATTCCCGCAAAGGAAAATGTCGGTTGGAATGGTGCGTATGCTATTTTGGCAGTGAAGTGAAAGTATTAATACGTTATACCTTTGAATGGCACGAAATTATATTTTTTATGCTCTGACGGGATGGTTCACTTTAAAGCTCTAGTCTTTATCCTTACATCTTCTATTCAAATCCGGTTCTAAGAAACATTTTCGACTTTATTTCCCATCATCCTCCTCAGCGAAGGATGGAATGATGTTATTTCAGGCAGAAGGCTGCTTGCTCTTCACAAACTGAAACATTTTTTCGAGGAAATAAATGGAAAACTTTGAATGATCATTTTCACTCTTCTTTTCAAAAGGTATGCATGCAAAAATTTCGGCGAATTTTCCATTAGCGATTTTTTATCCTTTGCAAATTTATAATTGGCGATGATGACTAGAAATGTAAAATGATTTTTGAGAGTGTTGATGAAAGCACGGAATAAGAACGTGTATAGACATGCTTCTATTTGATTATACTGAAAACAGGAACATTTTGCTTATATGCGACTGTGTGACTAATGACGCAGTTAAAACTATGTTTTTCCGTTTCACTCTGCGTTAACCTGATGCTCCCCAAGAAATGCTGCCAAGCGTGCCTTTGTTTCCACCAGAAAAAAAGTCAATTAAGGTTCAAATTACTGATTCTAATACTATTACAACATACAGGAGAAAAGTTTCGTTGTGCATTGTAGACATGTTGATTGCTCCTTTGAAATATGCTAGAAGGTACGTAGGTCGCTTCGCACTCAGGACAAAAACGGAAATCGAAAGAAAACTCTGGTAGATTGCGTTTTGAAAGAGTTCATAGAGGTGGCAAGCGATAAAAGGCAAACCTAACATGAACACGAGGTGAAACTAGTCTTTTACTGAATGTATTTCGTCTTTAGAACATGATTGATTGGAAATAATTAACTTTGATTCAGGCTTCTTTGATTACGTCCATGATTATAAGTCAACAGCTTATGGAAAACAGACTAAACAAGGTAAAAAATCTCCTGACGTCGGTGATTTTTTAAATTAAAAATATGGAAAAGTAAGCAACAATGAATTGTTGAAGTGGAAGTAACATAGAAAAAAAATCCTTATCTACGCGTGCAGTAATGACATGAAGAGCGCAGCTAAGCCTGGCAAGCCATCGACCTACTCTAATTTACTTTGATCTCCGTCCGGGTAAGTAAATATGCTCATTATTGGTGTTTCTGTCACAAAAGGTCACTGCAGGGATCTCAACAGCTCTACTCATGGTATACGTATTCCTACCCAATCGATTGGGACTTTGGATTGCAATCCAAAGTCCTTTGCTCTTGCTTTATTTATTGCCGAACATCAAAATAGTTAAGGAAGGCTTACACCACGCGGTATGAGTTGTTTCAGCTACAGCTTTCTTTTAGACGTGGTTTCAATGATCAACTCGTGTATGAAGTCCTACAAGCACGACCAACATGCATCATTTAATTACATCAAGCATTGCTAAAGCACCTGTTTGTCATTTGTGTCAAAGAAAAATATTTAGGCCATATCATCAGGTCATTTTCTAAACGAAGCCAAACTGGTGTTCAGGGCCACTTTAACTAGCATCTAAAAGTTTCCACATAAATCAAAATATATAAACTGCTGCTTTTTCAATTAACAAACTTTTCCACTTAGTCCAAATTGACTTTTCTAATATGAATAAGTTGAAACTTATGTTTAATAAAAGCTGTTAAGAACAGCTATAAAGACGAAGCTGAACCTTAGTACTAAATGTCACAGTAATACTCTGAAAGAACTGTAAAAAAGGACGACAAGGAAAATTATAAGTTTTCATTCAAGAGATACGTCAATGAATAGCATTGTCTGTGTCCTTTCC